>CM042235.1:14039911-14104911 GCA_023566465.1 Cottus gobio | reverse complement strand
GAAAGTGAAAAATGTATATTTTATTCTATTAAGTTAAACCCCTAAAACCGTTTCTGACACTCATTTGTTTGAAAACAATGTTGTATTATGTTTTTTAATTTAAAATGTTTTCTTCAAATTATCAAAACTATTGTCTTGGATTTGGCTCCATAATTGAATCTCCTTTTCGTTCTTTTGTTTGTTTGATCTGTAAACCTGAAAACACAATAATTAAAATATATTACCACTTTCATTTGAACAGATGAGATAACAATTAAAAAACAAAAAGGCTGATAAGGGTCTGTCTGCTGCATAATAACAATGTAAACAAGAGCAATGTAGTCACATCTATGGTCGCCCATTACATCTTAATGACTTTCAACTTGTCAACAGGAGAAAAGCGGCGCAATGAAGCAGAAACCAGGAGAAACCTTCTCAACAATTCAATCGATAAAACAGCAAATTAACATAAAGCGTTGAGGACGCTTGTTTCAAGCGGGTAGACGTGATGGATGGGTACACAAAGGCTGTGCTTAGAGAGACTTTAGACGTGTGTGGAAGAAGAAAAAGAAAGAGTGAGACAAAGACAAGAGAATAATAAGAGAAAGCATTATTCATCCTCATCATTAACACAATGGGGTTAAAGGCTTAACCGTGGCCTCTTATCAAATCCCCAGTGGGTGATAAATGTGTCCTCGCTTTTGAACAGAGTAGGACCCTCGCTGATAAAGACAACCAGCGGCAAGAGAGAGAGAAAGACAGAGATGGAGAGGCTTATCTTCGCCACTAATTAGCTACTACTGTAACTCTACAGCCGCTAGCCATGTTGGGAATCCCAAAGAGTTTCTCAGCTGCACTCTTGTTTTGTTTTTCTCTGCACATACACAGGGTGTATCCGTCATGTAGATCTGCGCGTGCGTTCATTCAGCCATGTTTGTGTGTGCGCCGAAGGTATCCTCAATGTATAAAATGAACCTCGGAGGAGGAGGAAAGCAATCTAATTACAGTACGCCATCTATGAGGAGAGGAGAGGCTGAGAGCACTGCTGGGATCTCTGCTACTCTACTCGCCTCTCGGAAAGGAGACACCGGTCTCCAGCAATGGGAATTCAATCTTCTCTGAGGAGACTCTGGGTGTGGGTAAAACATTCTCTCTCTAAATTCAACATCCGCAGCGAGCAGGCGACCTGCACGTCTTTCTTCCTCTGCTTTCAGTAACTAACTGCCGGCTGCACTCATGCAGTGAAAGATTGGCGTAGGTAGGGGCGAGGAGAGCGTTATTTACTATGATTACGGGTATGACAGTGATGAGTAGCACAGATGTATCCATAATAAGAGCAAATAACATCCTCCAGGCTGTTTAGGGCTTTCTGTGATCGTTACCAACAAACTGACTGTTGTACTGACTGAAAAGTCTTCTACCAAAGAAGAAAATAGCAAAAATAAAGCCAGGAATAAGTTGCCTCGTTATTCTGTTGTACTGGTTGTCACCACAGCTCAAAGACTTATGTTATTTGAGCGCTTGAAACGCTTCCTTTCCTAATCAGGTGCATGGTTTCAACTTAAAAAGACATTAAACCACTGTATCAGGCACATCACTGTCTGGTCCGAAACCATAGTAATTGCTTGTGCAATAAAAAAAAAAAAGGGAAAGCACAATACTTTAGTTGCCCGAGAGGGCGACGATCACGCGGAAATGGCGTGCCATTTATACGAGCTGGGCCGCAGTCAACAGTTCCCTGGGTGGAAGCGCTCGCTCTGATGAGCCACAGGAAGAATAATTGGTGTTGCACCTCTCCCATGTGCGGCTGTGCTGCTGAGATAACATATAGATACTTACTGTGGAATATATTATGCATAAAGAAATATATAAAATGCACCAATGCACAGCGATTTATATGCAAAATGCATACGCACACAAAAACATGTACAAAATAACTCAAACATCTCCCGACACATTTCCTATGAGAAGGAATAGGGAGAGAGATGGAAATACACCTTAGTGAGGAAGAAAATCAATTAACTGTATTTCTTTGTCTGCAGGGGACTATATTCTGTATTTTCATTATACTGTCTGTCCCTGGAGTAGTAGTGGGAGGGAGCAGCTATAACAACCTCACAAATGCTGAGCCGAATCCCTGCTGCTTTAAGTCAACTACACCACACAAAGACACCTTTGGAGTCACACACACACACGCACGCGCACACGCACACGCAGACACAGACACACACACACACAGCTTACGTACGAGGGATTGATTTAATGCCAGAGACACCCAGCGGTTCCATTTCAAGGCCGCACGCTGTAGAAAAGCATACAAAAAATGAGGAAAGTTGTCCCAATTCCACATCTTTGTTCTTGTCAGTCTGCTGTTTTGCTTTTACTCAAATAAGAACCGTAAGAACTTTGAGGCCGCCAACTAAAAAGAATATCCTTGAACAACGTCCATGTGTTATTGGTAGAAAGAAAAACACCGTTAAAGTATCATAAAGAGCTTTCCAGCATTCCTTTAAGGGGTTTTTTACATTTCATTTAGCGGACGCTTTTTTCCAAAGCGACTTACATGCTATACAGTAGACCGTAGACACAGCAACGGTGAGCAATTAGGGTTAAGTGTCTTGCTCAAGGACACAACGACATGGACTGGCTGAGCCGGGGTTTGAACCACCGACCCTTTGATCGAAAGGCAGAGTTGCTAACCACTAAGCCACAGTCGCCCCTTAGTCGCCCCGTTTTGAAACTAAATTATTTTTTACACACTAAAACACATAATCCATCAACTGTTGATTGAACTGCATTTGTCTTCCAAGAGAAGCTGGCAGCACAAACATAGCTGGAGACTTATCCCTGGCAACGGCCTACTTAATAAAAATCTCAGCAGAAAAATTACATTCGACTGACATTCGAATGACTGTTCCGGTGTGAACTTTAATCTTTTTGAGAGCAAGACTGGAAACAGAAGTGTGTGTGTGTGTGTGTGTGTGTGTGTGTGTGTGTGAGGTTAATGATGCTGCCCTTTGCTGTAATGACAGTAGTGATCACTAGAGCACATCTGGAGGCCTCGAATCACACGGTACAGCAGTGCGGACAGATCAACGATGGGGGGAGATGATGCATTAATAACGCAATGCAAAGAGGGGAAAAAAAAAAACTCTCATAGTGTGTCCAGAAGAGACAGGATTCACTACGGATGACAGGAAACTCAGCCCCTCAACGACAGAAAGACAAACAACACACTTGACCTGGTGCTTATTTTTTTCTTCAATTTGCAGTAAATTACATGTTTTTCTTCATTTCGTTTCTCTTCTCCGAGGGAGGGGGAGAGATAGAGCCAAGTCCCTGTTTCTTGCTTTCCACCTGCTGATCTCGTGAAAGGGGCAATCCCAACTTTCAGCTAAGGTCCAGCATTGCTAAACAGCCCTGATTGTTTCCTGAATATCTGGTACCAATGTACAGTAGCAGCTCTATCATAAACTGACAAAGAGCCCACTAATGATTACAGTGGAGCGTGCCTCCAGGACTCCTGAGGTAGATTCAGAGTACAGACGTTGCAGCATCAGACACTCCGAGGAGATGAAGGAGGGAGCAGAAGGGGCATGAAAGAGAAACCGGGGATCAGTGCAGAGCGGAAAGAACAAAGAGACAAAGGCTGTATAATTCAACAATTACTGGTTTGATTCCTATTGTCAAGTCATCACTTTTTTGTTTTTACATTTAGCTCACTTATCAAGAGCTACTTGCATGACAAAGCCGAGCTGCTTCTCGTGGCGTTTTGTTGTCACACGGAACCTTGAATTTCCTATGAGCTTAATCGCTGCAAATCTTTATAAACACCCCAAAGTGGAGGATAACTTTACGCTGGCGTTGACATTCTCCGTCCGTGCAGGAGACATTTCCAGATAAATTCAGGAGACGGAGCCTGACATTTTGCCTTAGCCTTACGTATGAGGCAGGAGCTGGACATGGGGCGGGCACAGACATGTGATGAGCAAAACACGACATGCTGAGACAAAATCGCAGGCCGCACTGAATCACAGCCCTTCTCTCGCAGAAGTAGCGCAATTTGTTCATACGAACATGTGAAAGTCATGCAGTGAGCAGAGCTTTACAGCGAGCAGCCGCATGTCTGTCATCCATTATTAACATCCATGTACGCATGTACTTCATACAGTACATGCCCGGTATGTAGTTTGAATGTATAATTACCAGCAGGACATGTGAGAACCACAGTGTGTGGATGAGAAAGGACACGTTCCCTGAGAGGAGAAAACAATTATAAGGCTAAAGAGGGTTGTCAGACCAGCATGGTTAAATACAAGGCCGGATAACTAAATTAATACCACTGCAAGACAGTCACCTTGATGCATGGCCGAGTAGCATGACACGTGTCCGTATGAGTGGTCCTGGTGCAGAAGTGGCCGGATAGTGTAATGCGAGAGAGTGTGTGTGTGTGTTCTTAAAGACGTATTGTCCTTGTGAGAGTCTCCCGGCCAGATACCCTTGTATCAGACTCTTATAAGCCGATGACAATGGATTTGATTATGAAATTATTCTTCTTAAAAAAAAAGGGAGCAAATGCATTCATTAATTCAATTACGCCCGTGCTGTGTGTGTGCGCCAGGAGCTCCTCCTGTGATTCCGGCTAATGGCATATAAATCCTCTGGGCTGGGATCTTAACTGTGCTTCGGTTAGATATGCTCGAAAGGAACAGGTTTAAGGGGAATATCAGCTCCAAGGTATTAAGAAAAGAAATATAAGACCACTTCAGAGTGACTCAAATCCATCATTATGGAAAACACTGCTGATATTTAAGCGTTTCGGAAGCTGCTTGACTTTCTGAACAATACGGCTATGCTTCATCTCTTTTGTGACTGCTAACCCAAAAAGTTGAGGGATAAATTATGTACACAAATCTGGACCGACAAGGCCGAGTATTTGGAAGAGCCAGGCATGCTGTCTGTTATGTCAAAGTGCCCTTGAGCAAAATGCTGGACGCGGACTTGGTCTGCATAAAAGCAGTAACTGGAGGAAAAAAGGGGAAAATGAGCCCTGCCGTCTTACCTGCCTTCTTGAACCTGTCCAGCAGGTTTTGCCGGACTACCCTCTGCAGGTTGAAGTAGTCGTCCTCCTCATCGGGGCTCTTTAGGTACAGAGGAATGTGCTGGAACACCAGGATGTGTTTGGGTCTGGGTTCCTGAACAGAGACACATGTGAGGGGATGGGTTCATCACCGGTCTCCAGGGACAAAATTCAATTGTTGTGTCAAATGGCTGCAGACAGCGGCAATTATCCAAACGCACAGAAGCGGCAAAGGAGGACATTATCTAGCTGAACGTCTCCGCGAATCGGACAAGAATAGAATCATGTCAGTGATGCCGTTCTACCGTTGAGGAGGCGGCTCTGCTCAGCTGCTCCTCCAGCCACGTCTCCTGGGCCTCCTTCAGCTGAGGGCAAGCCGAGGCGTCATAGAACAACTGGGAATTCAGCACCAGGCAGAGGACTCCACCCACCTGAGACAACGGGAGACAGACGAGCGGTTACTACCTACAGCTCATTCATTTAGATAACAATAACACGTTCTTTACAAAACACTACTTTGGAGTGCATTTTCTACCATCTACCATCTATACCAATATGTCTATTCCTGCAGTTGCTTAGTCACCTGCACTTATTTGTAACTTCAGATCAATGACAAATCATCTTATTTTAAAAATATGACTACTACGATTTCTACACAGATGACAACATCGGAAAATGAGCATTTGAGCAGGGCCCTTAAGTCAAGGAGGGCTTATGGCCTAAAAGACGTGTTCACGTGGTTAGAAATATGTAAAACGACTGAGCGGACATAAATCATGCAGGTCTAGTGTAAACCGTGACTAGAATTACCGCATCGTGGTCGTATCCCTCCACCAACTAGTCATGTTGCCGTTAAATCCATGTCTGTCCAAAACAAAAGTAACTTCCTGATTGTATCCTATTCAACATTTGTGTTAAATTGCTATGATAAGCAAATTCAGTCTTTGGGCCGAAAACGTAATTTGCGAGGTCACGGTGGTGTTTGGCCACAAATTCTTTGAAGAATTTGAAGAAATTTGCTCAAGGCCTTCCCGGGATATCCCGTTCATGAGAATGGGACGGACACAAGTTCGGAGTGACTTTGACCTTTGACCACCAAAATCGAATCAGGCCCTGAGCATATGTCTGGGCCCAGGGCCTTAATGAGTCACTCAAGACCCTCCTACTGGCTATACCAACACCACTGCTACTACTAACTAAACATATGTAGGTCTCTGCTTACCCAGAAGCTGAAGTAGTCGTTCCCCCAAGCACTACAATACTGCTCCAGTGTCTTGGGGGTGGGGGTGTTGCCCAGGTCGTGGTTCCCACTGACGAACACCAGGGGGATTGAGGGATCTGTCCCCCTCAAGGCCGCCTTCAGGTCTCGCTCCTGCCCTTCTCTGAATGGGGTGTCTGAGGGGGAACAGAGAACTCAAAGTCACAAGGTGAAAGACGGCTCGTTGTCCTTGGTGGTGGTCACAGACATCCACAAAACAGCGTCGACTGGGATCGGAAAAATCGATGCTTGATTATTAAAATTGATAACAACATATCACCTGGACAAGATCAACGGAGTCAGAGGGAGAGAAATTGATATGGATGTTGAGGCAAACTGTCAGCTGGGAGTTTGAAGGGTGAGACAGGTGAAAGTAGCCTCGGGGAAGGGGGATTATTTGGACGATAACGATGACATCTCCGAGAACGATCAATAGTCTGTACAGCTAGACTTTATATCGCCATGGTTACTGGCATGATAAACCTCTCGAGTGCACGCGGCAAACCCAACCTTCATGCCAAGCGCTCTGCGGAGCACTTGTTCAAGATACGAGAGGCGATTGGTTTCACAGGATCTTTACAATGCCTTCATGTGTTTGTTGGGGTAAAATCAGTACGAGGCTGAAAGAGGGGCGTACAAACCTCGGTCCCAGGTTAAGTAAAGCACTGTGGGTGGGTGAGAATCAAGCCTATATATGATTTAGAAAGAATATCAAACAAACCTATCAGCCATTTATCTTAAGTATTCCTTAGTCTCCTTTCTCCTCCCTTATTCCTTTCTTTCAACTGAGTAATTATTGTACTGGCCTACTTTTGGAGTTTCCTTGGGTGTTTGAATAAGACTCTTGTGCATGACAGAGCGATAGAATGCAGCGTTTAAAACACATCAATATAAAAAGGTAAAACGTTGTTTCTAACCCGTCTCTATTTTATAATTAAGCTGGCTTGTCAGACTTCAAATTGTCAATACGGCCCACAAACGTAACGCGAAATACAAAAGGAGACATGAAAGCCTTTTTGGTTTTGTAAGACAGACTCTGCGACACCTTTAACGACTGCATTCATGCGCAGGTTTGGAGAGCAGCTGCTTCTATGTAATCCTATACAGTGAGTGAATTCCTTTCCTCACATGTAATAGGTTGTTTTCCAAGATGAACAACATGATTAGTGTTTAAAAAAAAAACATTCATAGATCACCTATAGCAGGTTTCTCATATTTACCACTAGGGGATGAAATATGTAAAGAGATTAGGACTGCAATATAAAAAAAAAAAAATGACATCGCAATATATTTGGTTTTCTGTAATATATCTTGCATCCGGTCCGGGCGCCGGGCTACCTTGAAGTTGTGCATTGAAAAGTAGAACTGAAACTGTCACACTATACATATTTGTGTTGCTTATGCATTAGGAAGACCCCTTACTTATCAATTCAAATAGATAAGTGATCAGAGCAATGCTTTCCAGTGGGGGACGTGCAGTGCAGCTTGAGAACAACTAAACATGTTGTTTAGTCTCCGGGGCGCTGACGACGAGTTGACGAAAACAATTATTCCACAAACACGATATCTAACCCTTGCCACAATGACATACAGTACAAACAAAGGCAGCCGCACTAATGAAGCTGGAATGGAAGGAAGGGGCAGCAAAAGGTTGTCATTTGAAAAGCAGGCACTGCAGCTGCCAGCTCTCAACTAACCCAGCTGTTCAATTGTATCGCAACACATTTTCTGTATTTATTCACAAGTGGAGACTTTGTCTTGTTTTTATTTCTAAGGTCAGTTTCTCAGAGTACTCAACAAGCTCGGATGACTCCAGAAGGGACCTCGTCACCTGCTCCAGTGGAGCTGGTTGGTAGCAAAACACTGAAAAAAAGAAATATGTTACATGCTTGACACCATCCATGTGTGAATGTGTGTAATCGAGTGAGTGGGGAGGGGCTCAACGAGCCCGCGTAGCCATATTTGACTTTCTTTGGATACATAAATGTGAAGAAAAAAACCCAAACAGCACTGGCGGCCGCAGAGAGCGACAGGGACGCTGCGATGCCTTCTGCTCCCTCACACCTCCGGCTGCCTGGCCTCCACAACGGCCATCCGCTAACACGGCGAAGTCCATGAGCCATCCCTTCAGCGCTACACAGCATCGACCAATCAATCTGCACTTAAGACACTTTGCATTAGATTAATGCGGAGTGCTTATGGGCATGGCATCATGGCAGTTTAATACTTGTTGGTTGTTTTGATAAATATGTCCCACTGCAGTTGCACCTTCTAATTCAATTCAGTTTATTTTGTATAGCCCAAAATCACAAAGGGCTTTTCAATCTGTACACATACGACATCCCTGTCCCGGGACCTCACATCGGATCAGGAAAAACTCCCCCAAAAAACAGAAAAAAGGAAGAAACCTTCAGGAGAGCCTCAGAAGAGGATCCCTCTCCCCAGATGGACAGAAGCAATATATGTCATGTGTACAGAAAGAACAACGTAACAGAGTTACAGCACATTCAATAAATATGACAGAAATTATTCATACAACGAGTAGTAGGCACGATCCAGACTGCCTATTCACTATAAAACTGGATTCATACTTATCCGGTTACATTTGTCAGTTGGCATGTTCTCCTCCACTAAACCTGAATAATAGTTGCCATACAACATTGTGCAAATTAACACTTGTTTGGCAAGGGGTACAATACACACACACACCAAAAAAATGGTGGGAGGGGGAGGATTTGTGAAGAGAACCCATTTCCTGAAGTCTGCCCAGGGAATAATGAAGGTTCATGAAGTATTTTCTGTAAGAGGAATTTTTTGTGCACACGTTTTTAATCGCCCTGTTTTCCTCTTTTGGAATAAGCAATACATGTACCAAGCTGGGTGTACGGAAATAAAAACACAGCTCTCTCTCTCTCTCCATCCCTCTCTCTAGAGCTCTGACTGAAAGGCCTTGTTCATTTAATGAGATTGCAACACTGCGAGTGTCAAACCTTGACAGGTCCTCGTTGAGCCCGTCCAACACTGTAAGCACTTGAGATTGCACACGGGCCCTGTGTGTGTGTGTGTGTGTGTGTGTGTGTGTGTGTGTGTGTGTGTGTGTGTGTGTGTGTGTGTGTGTGTGTGTGTGTGTGTGTGTGTGTGTGTGTGTGTGTGTGTAGAGGGTCTTGCTGTCACATACATTTTCTTCACTGAAACAACTGTGTTTTCAAGGTGTGTTTTGTGAGTAACTGGAGTATGTATCGCCGCTGACAGGTTGTGCTGATGCGGCACTGGCCTGCGGCTTATGACGAGGTGGTAGCAAGGGATGGAGCATATTATATGTATCCCACGACCTTTCAATCCTGTGAATGATGAAATTCACTACAAGCACTGTAAACCCTGAAGTCCTAAGGAGAACTGTCACCATAGAACTAGAGATGTCGCCACCTGATCCTAGGGACTGGTACCTAGGCTGACATATTTTAAGTACATTTTATATTTCCTTTCTTTATTGTACTCCACTGTGTTTTGGCCACCTTAAACTGCCTAAAGCCTCTACAGCACAACAGCTTGCCTCCAGTGAAAGTGTGTGAATCTGAATGCATTCGAATAGCTTTGAACCGGGATCTTCAGAATTTGTATCAAGTAGCTGGTGAAAAATATGGTGTGTTATTTTAAGGTATCTGATACATATTTAATTACAATTTAGATAAATATAAGTATCCAATCAGACCCGGAATTGGCAGACACCAAATGTTACAGGACTTGGACGGGGTAAAAATAAATAGATAATCGAACGGGACATCCCAAAGTAAAAACATCATCAAAAATCAGCCATGCTCCTAATCTTTTTTTAAAGTAAAGATTCCGGCATGAACAAACATGGGTTCTTTGGGTTTAGATTTTATTGGAGGAAGAACAAGTCTGCTCTGGACGTAGTTGTGTAAAGTATGAAGAAAAAAAACAAAAAGAAAAGAGGACATAAGGCATAAATTAAAAATGGATGGATGGAGGACCACCCTGATATTTACCACAGTGGTCTTAGAGGATCTTTTCACACTGAACATTTTGAACGGTGCATCTCCTTGGAGGTATGTAAATGGCAACAGAGAGACATTTCTAAACTTCTACACCCCCTGGCAGTCCCAAACTCCATTAGAAAGCTATTACTGCCCAAGCCTCTGGATGATCCCGTTAGATAAACACACAAAACATCCCTGATCACCCACCCCTCCAAAAATAAAAAAGGATACCAAAATGCTTGTCCCTAAAGCAAATTCAAACCCTCCTCTGCTTCAGAGTCCCACGGAGAGACAATTAAACAGGTTTCCACAGTTACAGAGAGGGGACAGGGAAGTCCCGAGGTGACCGCTACTTTACCTTTATGAGTTTGCCTCACATGAAGATGCGCACACATACTCAAGCACTTTCCCCCACTGTATCATGTGCAATATCCCTCACGAAACCCCAGAGACCAAGCTTGGATCCTTTGTAGTGCTCATTAGGAGGGTGTTAAGTCCAGCATGTTTCTCTAATCTAATCAGCTCTCTATCTCGCCCCCCCCTTCCCTCTGCCACCGCCCGGGCCCCCGCTCTTTATGCTCTTCATTTGTCAGCTTTGAAAATAAGTGGGGGAAAGACATGGCAGAGAGAAAGTGAGTGAGGGAAAGGCAAGATTGAAGGAAGTCCTTGAGATGAGAAAGCGTCTCTTAGGGGGGTTCGCTTGGATTGTAGAGGAGACAGGGAATTGGGATGAGGGAAAATTCAATCAGTTAAGGTCACAAAGGACGCAATGCAGTGGGAGCAAATACTGGCCAACATTTCTTCTGGAACCATGACCCAGATGCTCACAAGTCTTCTGTTTCTTTTGGCAAGTCTCAAGTCTTTCAGTGGCAAGTCCAAGTCCACACTGTTATGGTTGTAATGACCTCCGGTCTGCGTAGATCACGGTGCAGCTTTATCTAAACAATTCAAAGCTTGTTCTGTATCATTACTCTTTTATCTATTTGCATACAACATCAGCATTGATTAGTTGTGAGGTGCGTGATCACTTAAAACAGGCTGTTGCAATAAATTATGAAGAAGAAAGTAAATAATTGTGTTTTGGCCCTAAAACTGGATATAGATTAATGTTACTCAACAACAAGACATTATTGCTGCATTCATTAAGCATGCAATAATAATTGCACCCTGTTTTTCAACAACAGTTCGGAGTGCTACATTACTTTATAATTGCCCTGTGTCTCAAAACTAATGGCATCTTATAATCTACTGTAACTTAACACGTCCCTCTGGCCTCTTAAACCCAGCTATTAACTGTGTGTGCAACGTCAGTGTGACTTGGGTCCAGGTCCTACTCTCCATCTCTGCCATGGCCTAAGATTGTTTAGTTCTGGGGGACTGGCATTGCACCTCATGGACCGCTGTCATGGGATGCAAAGGAAAGCCTTCAAGTCCAACAGGGTTCGATTCAGAGCAATTACAACGGCAAACAGAACTTTTGGATTCCTCCACATTAGGTTTAATTCACACGGAGGTTCCGAATAGATTCATCAGAGGCAAGAATAAATGTGTTTGTGTGCGATGTCAGACTTGCAAATGAAGGATGTCAAAAATAAGGTATGAGGCATGAGACCGCAGCTGTTTGCTAAGGAGAACAGACAGACGGCAAAGAAAGACGGATAGGAGAGCGAAGGAGAGGAGAGATAGAGAGTGAAATCTGTGGGAACAGAAATACAGTTGCCAATTTCCTGTCGCCGACAGGCAGCAGTGTTGATATTGCCGGTTGACAGCCAGCTTCCCCTGGCCGCCACCCATTCATTCTGTATTGTAAATAAACAGTTTAAGGGGAAATGTCAGCCGGGAGACGGAAGAAGCAGATCCGGCTAGAATATCTCTTCCCTCCTCCCTACTGGTGCCGCAGCCCAGTTGCCATGCAAGTGACGGACGTGGCGAGTAATGAGGATGGCACACACAACCTGTTGTGTTGGGGTTGACAGTAACGAGGGCTGACGCCGCAGCGTTTAAAGGTCCCCAAGGCCTCGCGGTTCAAACCCTCGTGCTTACACTATCTCCACTGTCCCACTGCATGGGAAACAGATCTGGCCGCGACCTATAAACGGGGGGGAGTGGGGAGGCTGTGGTCCAAATGGTGCCGTCATGGAGACAATGAGAACACTTACACGCCTACGGAAAGGCTCCTGGATGATAGGGGCGACAAGCTCCAGGAGTGCTCATGGCTGTCGCCGTGCAGCTAAAATTGGCGGTCGTTATGACCCAAAAAAGAGGGGAGGCGAGAGTGGCCCCGTGACTAAGCCAAGCTAAATCTGTAGTTTGCCTTTAGTCACATTTTTAGAAACAGGGGCCAAGGACAATTTACAGATGACATAGTGCACCACATAACTAAAATATTCTGCTAAATACGTCCTCAAAATCAGAATCACGGCGAGGTTTTTTTTATTTTCCATCACAAGCCACTCAAACATGTAAACAGACGCACAGAGAGACGGTGATATGCAGAGATGGAGAGGGAGAGGCAGGTTCGCCCGCTCCTCTCGGCCGGGCCGCCAGGCAGGCGCCTCATGCTACTCCCTAATTGTCATGCAAAGGTAGTTTGCATCAGTTGGCGGCTTCTTTTTTGTTGAATGTTAGCACTGCTGTCTTTCCCGCCAGCCCATTCCTCTTATCCGGTTATCAAATCAGGCAGCTGGACATCGAAAAACATGCACGCCACGCTGTAGTCACTTCATTACAGTTTCTTCAATGAAAAGCTTTTTTTTCTGCTTGCCCGCCAAGCTGCACAGTGAATGCCTTCTGACAAATACACGGGTATTGTCTACAGCTTAACAAGGGGCTTTGACTTTACAGGTGGAATTAGTTGGCTTATGTTGACAGGTTAACATTAATCATCATAGCTCTGTCTCTGCCTGAAACAGAGACACAGGCAGACAGAAGGGAGCACAATTGAACACAGCATGAGTCAAACGCAGCGTGTCAGTTCCTAACAAGGCGGGAAATGAGCAGCAACGTTATTATTTGCTTTACTCGACCAGCCGTCTCTGGAGGTAACCAACTATTTCCAAACCCCCGTTTTACTGTGAAAATCTGTTTGTCTGGCTAGACGGCGAAAGCATCTGGTGAATGGGGGGAAACCAGCTGCCGACCATGGCAGAATACGTCGGCTCGCTGTCCTGGTTCCAAGACATCTAGCGTGTCTAACTCCCCGCATTAGATTGATGGAGGAAGGGAAACCAACGTCGCACTTGCTGTTTAAAATGACTCACAAATGATTGAATAGAAACTGGGTCTCGTATTCTCCACCATCAACCAGTTCTTGAAGCAAAATCTTGCCTTCAGACAAATGGCAACCAGGTGTGGTGTGCAAATAGATATTGCGTACTGTCACAAGAGGTCTGACGTTTACTAAGTAGACAACAAACACAGCAGAGAACTAACCTCTCAGCCGCAGGACTCAAAAACAACAGTTTCTCTCTTGCATAGATTTTTAGAATTGGAAAGGAATTCTAAGTGCGTCTGGTTGAATCACTTGTCGAAATCCTCATCAGCCTGATGAACTAAAGCTGCGTGAGAATAGCCCAAAGGCCTGTGCTTTTTCACAGATAAATATCAGCTGCTGTCATTGGAGAGTACAGCATTTGGCTGGTTGGGAAACGGCTAATGTTAAACCTACCTCAAGAAATAATATTCTGTATCAAAACCATCCCAAAGCTGGTGTTCTTCACAGGGTGCATTAATTAAGATTGTCTCAGAGGGCAGCTGCCAAGAACATATCTGAGAATCTGCAGCAATGGCCGCAGTATCACGGAGGTTTGAAATACTTTCTCTATATTCCAAAGCCTGATCTGTAAATATGAACTCAGCATAACAAAACACCACGTCGGTCAAATGCCATCCACTATTTACAGAGGTGCATACGTGCATTCGTTTTTTGCAGGTCATTACTACAGCCTCTGCGACCGGCTGCACCGGGGTCACAAATAAACAATTCTGCCCGAGGCTCCCAAAGAATAATTAATGACAGCCGCATCGAGTCAGATTACACCACTTGCCTATGTGCCAGAGAAAAGGCGTGACATTTTAATGATTTCAGTCAGAAAACATTCCTGTCACATTCTGTGGTTATGTCAAGTATATGTGGTTATGAAATGTATTTGACACTGGCATAATCGCTCCTTTCAGAGCAGCTTTCCCGCCTAATCGGAAAGTCATCTCATGCTGGGAAGGTGAAACACTCTAATCCACAGTGGAAATCGAGCAAGCGGAGGCAGGTTTAACAGGGCTGATCAGTCTGACCTCGGCACATCAGGCAATAACACAAGGTTGAAGCATCAGTTCAGAAGCCTAAAGTAGCACAGATCTGTGGGAAGTTTATAGAATAAATTACCAATCAGTTCAAATTGAATGACATTTCAGTCTGCAAATTCCGGGCAGCAAGTGTAAGCACACAGCGATAGTTGTCGGTTGTGTATTATGAATTTGCAGTGCACGAGTGATCACAGTGCGCATCGGCTGTGGAGGATTTATAGGTCTGTGGTACGGCTTAGCGACGGTGCTGACATTCGTAGCTGGCGTGCACCCCTCAAAAAAAAAAAAAAAAAAGACTGCATGTCTGGACTACAGCGGCCAGAGGCGTCAGGAGCTGCGATTGGTCAGCTTGGGTCGCATCGTGTGTATATTGTATGAGACGCCGCTGACTAACCCGAACAATATGGCCACAATCAAGCAAACTTGTTTTCTTTAGCTTAGAATGAGCCCTTCATATCTACATAAGGGAGCGGGTCCTCTTCATGGAGTCATGCAGTAACATGGGCCGCAGTGCAAACCGTCAGACCGCCACCCGCCGTTTTCATCGTAGGGTTGACCTCTGGCAAAACAGCTTGACCACTGTTATGAGACTCACAATACCGCAGGCTTTGGAAGGGAGGAGGGGTATTCAGTACACCACTTTGCCATCAAATCCTACCCACTGTCCCTTTAATGTTCTTGCCTTGATCAACACCAGAAATTACATTTCTCCAGATTACATTTCAGATCACTTTATGTCCATAACAGAAGTAATGATCAAAGCTGTCAGTCATATTAAAAGCTGTATTGTGTGTATGATGGCAGGACGCAGTCAGAAAACTCTTATGGTCACTGGCCACACACCTCAAAAGGTCAGCAGGTGTTAGAGAGAGACTCGGTTTGATGGCGGATAATACATCATTTGAAAGTGTTTGGCTGGTTGTGGTTGATCATTTCTAATGTTGCTCAAAACCATCCTTTGATCTCTCTGATGAAAAACAAGATCTCCGCTTCGGGGGCGCTGAATAAGTCAGCGCGCAGCTTTTGGGAGTGCCGAACACAAACGAGGCATAAAACAAGTTGATTGGTGAAACGGCGCGTCACGAGTGACATCACAGCTTGCGTTTCTAAATAGTTTGCCGTTATCTGTAATTTGGGAGCGCCATTTCGCACACTTTGAGATAAGTGCGGAGTTCGCGCGGGCCTGCGTGATGTACCAGATGCCATGAGATGACGCTTGTGGGACCACTGCTGTGTCATTCGATCGCACTAAAAGATGCTGAGCGGAGTTTAAACTCGCGCCACCGGCATCTGCGAGTTCACATGATGTCCTCCAACATTAGGGGGATAATTGGCAGCTCCACTGGTTGCTGCCAGTAGCTTGTTTGTCCGTGGGAACCTCTCTCCCCGGCTGGGGCTTGTGCTGCTGTAGTTTCTTTACAGCCCTCAGAAGTCAGCATGCATTTATCGCTCAGAGAATTTGAATGTTAAGCAGAAAAAAAAAAAGAAAAGCAATGGACTTCAAAACCAGCGTTTCATCACGACGCAACAGCAGGACCCACAGAAAAATATGTGAAAAACCTTTTCAAAATGTTGTAGTTTAAGTGCATGTGCTTTATGGGCTCTATCGCTACCTGGCATGGCATGGACCAGGTCTCCACAAAGCACGATGAACCTCGGCCTGGGTCTGAGCTGGTTGACGGCCTCCACGGCCTGCTTGGTGAGCTCGATCTCCTCGCCCCATTCGTCCCCTCCACCGTCGCAGTCGCCGTCCCTCCAGGCCTTCATCAGCCCGAGCTGGGGGTCCGCGGCCTGGATGAAGCAAAACGGTCCGTTCCACTCACGCTCGGCATCTGAAGAAGAGACAAGAATGGACAGCCACGGACGGGTTACTACCGAGACAATGATGAAATACTTAATTTAATACTTAATTTAAAGCTGCATCAGGCAAAATAACTGCCTATGGTTAAGCTATATTGATAATCTATTGGTCGTTACAGTAATTTTTCGGGCAAAAATGACAGATAATGCCATTCTCAGCCTCTTGAATACAGAGATTTACTGTTTTTCATACTAAATCCTATTAAACTGAATATCTTTGGGTTTCAGAATGACAAAAACAAGACATTCAGAGGCTTTGAGAAACTGGGATGAACATAATGTACGGCCTTTTGTTAAACACGCACATGCTCGCTCCATGACAAACCCATGGTAAATATTTCACAAACAGATACATGTTAGAGCATTGAATGCCAAAGAGCCAAGTGTTTTACATAATCATGATATTTCGTAACAGAAGGGCTCTGTTCATTAAAAAGGCAAACTGTTCCTGGCTTTTCTGGTTTCCATAGAAACGGAAGCAGACCCTTCAACCGGCTGATGCTAATGACAAGGTTCAACATGAAGGACACAAAAGAAAGCCTAGTGATATGGAAATAGGGTCCCTTTGTTGCCCGGCACATGGACAGATGCAAAGCGCAGGTGTAAACAGTTTCTGCTCCACTTGTTTCGTTTCCGGAGGATGTGGAAAGCCGTGCGCGCCACCGTGGAGAGTCTGCATCTGCACTCCGCTCAAATCCCATCACTCACACTCAGCAGGGACGAGTAGCTGGTCAGCATCCTCGTGTTTAACATGCTCTCCATGCGTCTCTCTCTCCCAAATGAGTTCATGAATTCGGTGCTCCAGAGAAACTTGAACAACGATGGGCAAAGACAGCGTGACAACGAGCGCCTTGCCTCCAGGGTATCAGGCGAGTAAAACAATGATCCCCTCTCATACACATTCTGACAAATGGAGTGCCAGGACTTTAACCAAATTTCCATGACCAAACATTTTGTGAAATCTCGGTGTATGAAAAGTGATAAAATGTAGTATTAAAACTAACAATGAGGATTCCAAAGCATACAGTATTCCTTAAATGACACAAATGAATGAGAGACAATAGTTTGATTAAAAGAATAAAGCGTACGTCTGCTTATATCTTGAGTGTCTTTCTTTTAAAAGAATATTAATTATTTTAAACTCAGCGTAAATGAACAACATGAACATAACAAATTGACATGATTTTTCCAAAACATTTGGGATTTAAATTTTTTCAAGGACCTTTCCAGGCCGGGAAATAACCATTTTAAAATTCCATGACTCTTCCAGGTTTTCCATGACTGTACAAACCCTGCATCTGAATTAACTTTTTTTTTAAAAGGGGAAAATTTAGGAGTAACAGATTCCTTGATCTTCACCGATACCCTACGCAATGAGGGCTGAGGATGAATTTTGAATTTGATCCGCTGCCGTGACCACTAAAGTATAAAGTTAAGTTCCCTGCTTCGTCTCAGATCTATGACAGTCCATCAGAGAACGCAGACCAGATCTGTCTTTTAAGTAGATCAAAAACTCTCATCAGCACATGTTGAACTCTTGCTGCTGAGCATAGAGTCGAAACTCTGCCCCAGCTCGCCTCATGTGTTCACGTCCTAGCCAGTGTGTTTTCAAATCTCACAAATACACATAATACGAATTGTGCATGAACACTCCCCGTGCATGTTGGTCCCACACAAATCCTGCAAGCTTTTTTTTTGTTACTGAGCATACTTCACAGCACAATGTGTATCTCTGGAGTCAGACGTGTGAACTATTTCACAGACAAACGAAAAATAAATTAAAAAAACAACAACAGAAAGCTAAGAAAAAAGGGTATCTTGTGACAGGAGATAAGAGGCAAGCGGCCCTGTGAGGCTGCGCTGGTTGAGCACAACTTTAAACATAAATCACACAGATTTCTCAGGTGGCAGATTGTGCACTCCAAACTAAAATTAATCATCATTCGAGATGAGCACACAGGGGCCTGCATTGGCAAGCAAATAACAAAATTGTGAACATTTTGAAATGTTCTTCCCCTCGAGTTCCCTGCTTAAACTAACTGGTTCCCACCTGTAGGTGCTGAAGAAATAAACAGGCAGGCAGGGTTGAAATAACGTAAGTGAACACGTTAATGTGATTACGGTTTGGGTTTGACTGCAGGGACGAACCACTTTAGTAATTAAACATTTCAGACTAATGCAATCAACTCAAATGAGGTCGGCCACTTTGACAGTGACAACAACAAGTTGTGCTCTCACGCTTCCTAAACAATTTAAAATAATAATAATAATGCAGATATGAGGTTAAACGTTGCTGCAAAATGAGAGGTCCTCGGGATTTAAAGTAGTGGACACGACGTTATTTCTCTTCAAAGTTTCAAACATTAGCCCACTGGGAGTAACTCACCACAAGCTTTTATGATATGGCTTTTGATAGTAAGCTACAACACTTCTCAACAACAACAACAACAACAACAACAACAACAACAACAACACTTCTAAACAACAACGCTGCTAAAACGGAGCAAAACTCTAGGTTAGCTAGACGTCCGCTTTATTTTGTAAACACGAAGCTACACGAAGCTACAAGAAGCTACAAGAAGCTACACGACAGCCAGCGACAACAACTTGTGTAACAGCCGGTTGGAGCGCGCGGGCTAGCTAGCTGACGCATTAACGAGCCCGGCGGATAACCGGCGGGGCTCAACGGGCTGACGACAGTATACCTTCGGTCAGTCCGTTGAAAGTCCGATGTTTCGCTCGGAGAAAGAGGTCCTCCTGCTCAGCCATGAGAAGTGAACGTCAGAGAGTTGTCCGAGCAAACTAGTTGTGCGACTTGTGAGCCTGCCAGCCAGCCTCCGTCCCGGTTGGTTGTGTAAGCTTCGGGTCGTCCCGGTTGTCTGCACGGCGTCGCTGCTCCGGGTGACTCTCGGTGATCGACTACTTTTGCCTGTTGGCGAGTCTGTGTGTGACTTTTCGATGCAGAGGCCCCCAGTGTGGCTCCAGTTTGCAATCACTTTTTCCCCCACAATTTTTCTAATTCTCTTCAGGTGATGTGGTACAAGCCTTTATAAACTAAACATTTGAAGTCCTTATCATATTTCCTTTCGTGTTAAAAGCCTCTTCATACCTCATATTTAAATACACATGTCACTTTCACATTACACTTGTTTGAAGTTTAAAGTACTGTCATCTGTTTGTCTGTGCACTTTATTTTAATTGTATATTCTATTGTAAATGTTATTTTAAATGCAATCCTGTATATGCTCCTATTTCTTGCACTGTGTTTATTGATTAAATGTTATGCACCACCCATAAAGACAAATTCCTGTTAACACAGAGGATGACCTTTGGCAGAGGAAAGGGCCTTTCAGCACCAGGGACACAGGTGGTTCCACATTCAGCAGGATCCTTTTTTTGTGTGACAAACTGCTTTTCTGGCTGCATAAACATTTTCAGCATTTGAATGAGAGTTACTTGTCTTCCAATACATCCAGACAGTTCAAATAACCTTGGCGGCCCCTTAGAGGTCTACGTTTCAGCGGCAAAAAGAACTGAGGTATCACTTTGGTTATAGGTTAATACAAATATGTGTTCTCAGGAAGGACGGGATTCTCTTCAGCTCAACTCAGAAAGCCAAACATTTCTTTTTTTCTGTCTCTCACAGGACTTGTTTGACAAAAAACTACTGTCAACACTTGAAGTCCTCGAAATGCCCCCTTAAATGTAAAACTTACTTCTATATGCAAAGTGTTTTGATTATAAGGTTTCTAAGGTTTATTGTGTCCATCTGAAATCAAAATATGTGACAAGCATGATGCTCAATGTTTTAAGGATGCACCATTATTTGGTAGATCACTGCCTAAAACCCCCGAACCCTTTTCTAAAATAAAGTCGGCAGGGACCATACTGGAAATTACATTGGGCCACATCTTTGCTGAAAGGCTCTTTTTAAGCCAGCACTGCCTATTGCAGCACATTAAGCTACTTGTGAAAACAATGGCAACCTACTATACTGAAAATGAATAAAGTGTAAAAAAGGATGGATGCTCCTCTCCTTCCCTCGACGGCAAAACCGAATAGTGAAGTGCGTATTCCGGGGCTTTTATCATAATAATATTTAACAATAAAGTCTCTCTCTCTCTCTCTCTCTCTCTCTCTCTCTCTCTCTCTCCCTCCCCTTCTCTCTCTCTCTCCCTCTTTCTCTCTCCCTCTATCTCTCTCTCTCCCTCTTTCTCTCTCCCTCTATCTATCTCTCTCTCCCTCTCTCTCCCTCCTCTCTCTGTGTGTCTCTCCCTCTCCTCAGCCCTTGCAGTCTCACTCCCTCCCCATGTTTTCCTCCTCCTCTCCTTTTGCGCACCAGACTCTCCCACCCTCGCCTCTTCCATTCGCTCACTGCGCTCCCATCCTCTGCGCGGCTTGTGTCTCTGCCTACTCCTGTGCGTAAGAGCGCACCCGATGGATATGCAAAGAGATGCACTCCTGAAAACGCCAAAACTGCGCCTGCAAAAGCCTTTGTGAAGCGCAGCAGAGAGCGCGCGTCGGAGCGCTGTCAGATTAAGTCAAGTTCATTCCACGGAGACTGTCTTTTTATTCTGCGCGTTTTTTCTTCTTTTTCTCTCTTTTGGATGATGATATGTTCGTAAAGATGCTGGTCGACGCGGATGACGGTGCGTTGCTAATCGGATGTGTGTTTCTGGACTTTTCTGCATATCATGACCGCGCGCCCTTTCCCCTCTCTCCAAGTCTTTTCGTGTCTGCGTGAAGTTGAACGGCGGAGGAAGCACGATGAGAGGGAAATACTTTCTCCTCGGCTTCTTGTTGCTCAAACTTATGGCTCTCGTGTGCAAGGCTGACGGGGAGCCGGGGCTGCTCGGGGGATTCGTAATGATCACCACCTCCAACGGCTCCAGGGAAGAGGAGAGCGTGTCCGAGGAGACCCCGCACACGGAGGACAGGTGTCGGGGTTACTACGACGTGATGGGCCAGTGGGACCCGCCGTTCATCTGCAAGACGGGCAATTACCTGTACTGCTGCGGCACCTGTGGCTTCCGCTTCTGCTGCTCCTACAAGCACTCGCGGCTGGACCAGAGCACCTGTAAAAATTATGACACTCCGATGTGGATGAAGACCGGACAGACGCCCTACAAAAAAATGAACAAGATACACGACAGCACCAAAGACAAGACGAACTTAATTGTTTACATCATATGTGGAGTAGTGGCCATCATGGCCCTCGTGGGGATTTTCACCAAATTGGGTCTGGAGAAGGCGCACCGGCCTCAGAGAGAGAACATGTCCAGGTAAGTCTCTCTCTCGCTCTCTCTCTCCCCCCCCCCCCTTTCTCTGTCTCTTGCGCGCGCGCTGTCTGCCTGCCTGCTTCTCTCAGTGCGCTTGTTTACAAAGAGATTTGCAGTAGTAGCCTACGCACGCAGAGATCGCGTTAATTCCCTCATCTGCCCCTGTGCACATCAGAAATATACATAATATGGAATCAGTTGGAAAATAATGCATCGGACATATAATATCTCACACACAGGCTGTGGTTTCATGGCAACCAGAGCATCTCATGACATCTTGTGTGAGGGGAATAAAAGTGGATACTGCATGCGCTCTCCACTCCAGTCTATCATCCGCTGTGGTGTAGAATAACATTACGTGAGCTGCTCTTCTCTCATCAGGCGGGGGCAGTTTTATCTTTGTAAAGGCGGCATCGCGCTCCTTTGTGTGTGATTGTAGATAAGTGAAAACACTTTTCGACACCTTCACTGCGTGCTTTAATAGGCAGGAGTGCATGTGCTACAGAAACTGCAGGCATGAAACAAAATATTTCACATTCATCAGGGGAATCACTTATTTTTTTGTGTGAAAATCACAGTTCTATAAAAAAAAAGATTCTGTGCAGCCCAATAAATTCGCCATGTTATGCACAGTTCCTCGTGTCTGCATCCCTCACCGCCCCTCTCTTTGCCTCTCTCCTGTCTGACAGGGCCGTTGCCAACGTGCTGCAGGGCGGGTGTCCAGGTGAGCAGTACCGCGGGGAGGAGGCCCTAGGGATGCATTCGCAGCACTATGTTTCCAGAGCCACAAACCTCCGTGAGTAATTTTTGTTGTTGTTTTTTGCTTTGACTCTTTTTGAGCTCTTTACTGGGTTTTGTGAACTGTGTGTAGAACATATAGTGGTGTGGGCAGGGAGTGTGTGTGTGTGTCATCAAAAAGAAAGCTGCATCCTGGTTGGTGTCAGAGGCCCTCATGAAGTCATCTGGAGTGATGTAAGGATGCAAGAGTCACTCAACCCAACCGGGCTCAACTGTTTCACAACCACGCTCATATCTCATACTGATGGTGAGCTTTGAGCTCTCAGAAAATCCTCAAATATACAGTACACACACATCCCTGCAGGCGTGTTCTTATTTTGTTTGAAATGACAGCGTTGGGTTTTGTTTTATCTCGCACCGGCCAGATACCCATTCATTTCACAGCGGCTCTAGAAAGAGAATATCTGCTTTTTCTGCAGCTTTTCAAATCCAACCGGTTATTCACTGTTTTATTTTGGTTCATGCCCACATGATATAATGAGAGAGAGAAAAAAAAAAGGAAGTGGGAGTGTGTGTGAGTCGGTGAGGAAGTAAGTGGTGGTGATGGATGTGTGTTTGCGTGTGGGGGTCTGGGAGTTTGAAGGGTGGTGGTGGTAGAATACAGAGATGCATGAATGCCATCTATTTCTGTTGCGTCCCGTGGGCTGCTACAGTACCGAGCTTCTTTGTGTTTTAACACCGAAGATCAAACAGATGAATCCACACACACGCTCAAATATGTGCAGACCCGAGCATACAGTAAATATGCAGCATAAACACATGGTATGAAGTCAGCACAGCATTCAAATCGTCTGAAAGTTGCATCATATCTTATGTGCCAAAACAAAAAGCAGATCTGAGATGAATTTGTTTGAGATAAATAGCGACTGTTAGAGGGCTGTCTTTCTGTGCAATCCGACTGCTGTTGAAATCTCACAGCCAAAACAACATGTCATCTTTTTGACTGCATTTCCATTTGGTGCGCAGCAAAAAAAAATCCATTTCACTCAATCAATCAATATGAGGTTGAGTATTAAAGTTATAGATTTAGAAAACATTTAAAGATGTGCCAGTTGGATAAGATCATTTTTGCAAGTTTTCAATGTAAATTAAGTGGCATCAAGAATTTTGTTCATATTTGGCACTTGGGTTGGGAGTAGAACTATTTATTTCTCTAAATGCAAGATGAAAATGTTCTTTATTTTATGCCATATTTTACACTTCTTAATTCCTAAAAAGAAGCACATCTTTGTTTTCCCTGTGCGAGCTACGTTTGGAAACTTTTCACACAGTTGAGTTTAAAAAGCAAGTTCGCAAGAAATTCTGGGATTTCTTTTGAGTGCTATAATGGACAGGGAGAAGTTGTGTGTATGTGTGTGTGTGTGTGTGTGTGTGGGGGGGGTGGGGGGGGGTTGTTGAGTAACTACTTCTATTTGTGAGAATGAGATAAATATGTAATCCTACAGCAGCTCCCCCCGGCTAACGACAAGCTGACATAACCCTACTCAGCATGAAGCACTACGCCCACAGACACCATCAACATCATGATGAGAGCACATCTCATGAAAAAGGTTGCATTCATTAAAATGGTTTGGTTTTTGGGGGGGGGGGGGGGTCTCAGTCTCACAATAACGCGGCCATGAAAAGAGATGAATAACCCTTTCAGTAGGTGTTGGGGTCCACTGGTTCTTTTTTCTTCCTCCTCACTGTGGGAGAGATGAGATAGCGTGGCGGCCTTTCAACTGAGTGGCCAGGACGAACACTGCTGTGAAATAGCGATTATTATTTGCAACGTGGAACCTGCTCCCCTGCACCTTCTAATCCTGTGGGGTTGTGTGTAATCATGTGGAACGTTATTAACCTCTGTGATCTGGCGGGATCCTTCCCTACGGCCATCTGATCGGTTTACGGGAGCCTCCGCCGGCCGAGGAGGACGATTCATCAGATGGGGGCAGGTTGAGGGGAGAGGAATTAGATATGGATTTGCTGGATATGCCCGTGTTATTCTTGTTTTAAGTGATTAACGGAAGATAAATAGACTTAAAAGGGCAAGGCGATTTTTCATTGAGAGAGCCGCTGTGGATGCGACGAGGATGGAGGAGAAGAAGTGCTCAGGTTCATACAGAGTTTGTCCAGATGTTGAGCAGGATTGTGCTGGAAATATGTTTGTACTAAATACATATCGATTACAGCTTAGATGCTTACAGATTGTCCTCTTACTGACATCAATGAATCTGGTCAGGCAGGTCTCGGCTGCTTGTATAGGAGGAGAGAATAATTCCTTCTGGCTGTCAGTCACAGAATGCTGTTTGTCTGCAAAGAAATCGCTGACGACCACGACCACTTTATCATTTATGTGGTTTTCCCCTCAAGCACTTAATTAAATCAATACATTTGTCACCAGAGGTAGAGAAAAACAAGCAGACCCCTTTTCCCAGTATGTCTTGAACTTTCGTAATCATTATCACACATACACCATCACGAGTGAGAACGTATCCATTAGTAATACAAAAAGCCCGGGGCTTGTGTTTGTTATGTGGGCCCCTGTGCATATCCAGGACGGGCCCCCCTGCAAAAGACTGCATATCAGGAACGGACACTCTGGTTGGTACACTGTAAAAAAAGTACGTAGAATTTACGGTGAAAACCTGTTAAATCCCAACAGTAAAAGACCGTTAATTCAAAAAAGGTTATATTCCATATCTATCACATTGAAACACCGTAAATAGATATATCAGCCCAAACTGTAATTTATGCATGTATTTCCTGTAAAAATTACATTTCGTCACTGTTAATTGTCCTAAACACTGTAGTAATAACGGAAATACACCGTAATATGAAAGAAAATCAATACCGTAATTTCTACAATCTTAACTTTTAAAAAATACATTTTGTCACTGTTAAATGTACGCACTACTGTGTTAACGACCAAAATATAAAATAATATTAATATAACAGCCAGCCCTGTAATTTTTACAGTTATTATTTGTAAAGGTTACAGTTTGTCACTGTTAATTACCCTAAACATTGTACTAATAACAGAAATACACCGTAATATGAAAGAAAATCGATACCGTAATTTCTACAATCTTAACTTTTAATAAATACATTTTGTCACTGTTAAATGTACGGACTACTGTGCTAACAACCGAAATATAAAATATTATTAATATAACAGCCAGCCCTGTAATTTTTGCATTTATTATTTGTAAATGTTACAGTTTGTCACTGTTAAATGTACTAACTATTAGACTGTTTACAGAAATAGGCCGTATTATATATAACAGCCAACACTGTAATCTTTACAAATAATATTTGTAAAACATACATTCTGTCGCTGTTAAATATACGAACCACTGGGCTCATAACGGAAATGTACTGGAAGATAAATTTAAAAGCCAACACTGTAATCTTTGCATTTATTATTTGTAAATGTTACAGTTTGTCACTGTTAAATGTACTAGCTATTGGACTGATTACAGAAATAGGCCGTATTATATATAACAGCCAACACTGTAATTTTTACAAATAATATTTGTAAAATATACATTTAGTCGCTGTTAAATATACAAACCACTGGGCTCATAACGGAAATATACTGGTAGATGAATTTAAAAGCCAACACTGTAATCTTTGCATTTATTACTTGTAAAAGTTACAGTTTGTCACTGTTAATTGCATTAAGCATTGTACTAATAACGGAAATACACCGTAATATGAAAGAAAATCGATACCGTAATTTCTACATTCTTAACTCTTAATAAATACATGTTGTCACTGTTAAATGTACGGACTACTGTGCTAACAACCGAGAGGGAAACCTTGCATATAAGTTCTCCTTGTTTTGCATACTTTTTTTGCAAAGCATAAAATGCATCTCACACCATCCCCCACCCCTCTTTTCATCTCTGTTGGATACTTAACGACCAACAGGTGCCTGTCTCAGTAAATAACCTGACCACATGGGGCAGGAACACAGGTATCTCCTGCCTGTGTCAATGTCCCAATGAACTCACTGTCACTACGGTCCCATTATATTTATACACAGACATGACATGTACAGTTTCACCATTTAAATTCAAGATCCCTTCAAACCACACTTTCTCTTGATTTGACCGACTGACATACAGGGAAAGAGAGAGAGACAGAAAGAAAGAGAGAGAGAAACAGACAGACAGACAGACAGACAGACAGAAAGATACAGACAGACAGAGAGAGAGGCTGACAGAGATAGATTTTTGTTTATATCTTTATTACTAAATCACTTTTGTTTACAGTTTTAAAGTTCAGAACCATACAACCTTATTATTTATTAGAGTTTAATTTATCCTTATATTTCATATTGTAATATAGTTTGGGGAAGTACTTTTCCTACTTTTCTGCAAAACATGTTCACACATCTCAGCTTCTCCTTTATTTCACAAACTGTAGATTCTTACTATTTATGGTGTTAATATTTATTTAACTTGCATTTTTATGTACAAGATACTTTTAGGTTACAGAAATATTCTTTCAAAGTCAATTCACAGATTCACTCATACTCAACACGTCAAGCAGAGGTCAATTTTCTATTAGATTTAGGGGAACCAAATTATGGAACTTTCCCCACCTAACAAAGAAATGTCCCTCTATAACATTTTTCAAAAATTGCCTAAAATGAATTCTAATTGCTGTTTTGTAAGCGTTCTATGTATTAGTGTTTATTTTATTTCTTGTTTGAACTGTTATATCTACATTTATAGATGTTTCACTTATCATTCCTATTGCTTAGGAAATACCACAGGGGTATAACCCAACATCCCTGAACAAGCCATGCTTACTTTCACATGCAAGCACATGCACACACTCAACACAATTACATTATTTTTCTTTTCTTTCTTTTTTTCTTTTGTTGTCTATCTTATGCATATTTCCTTTTATGTTTGCAATTTTGTAAAAGATTATAATATTATATAGATGGAGGCTTCAAATAAGACCAGTTGGCTTTTTGCATCTTCCAGCACAGTGATATTAATTTATCTCTCTTATGTTTGTTAATTTTTTTTATTTTATTGTTTGAATTGTGCAAATAAATAAACCTAAACCTAATAGCATTGTCTCTGACTGAACACAGAATGTCCTTCAGAGACCAAATGTTCACAAAGAGAGGCAGACAGACAGACAGACAGCCAGACAGAGAGAGAGATCAAAGTAGAGAGGGCCAGGTGTCAGTGATCAAACCAACAGCGCAATTAAAAAAAAAAAAAAAACGATCGGAGGCTGAACTTTTGAACCCGTTTGAGCGCCAGATCTACGCGCCGCGCTGCAGCTCTTCTTCTCCGGTGATTCACGAAGCACCACTGAAGCAACAACAGCCGGACCCCTGGGAACATGACATCTCTTGTTGAGGTAAGAATACCAACATAATGTATTTGTCAGAGAGTAAACGCTTTCTTGAACGGTCTACATCAGGTGACGGTAGCGTTAGCTTAACCTCTCCAGTAAGGGGTTGAGCTAACGTTACGTTAGCCGCGCTTAGCTACATTTACATTTGAGGCTTGGTTCTCTGCAGTTCTGTGTCGCCTTGGACGTCAAGATAGCTTAGTTAAATTAGTTATCTAATAGTTGAGTGCGTTTACTTTTCTTTAACATCGTCAATGTAACGTAGGTTATAGGTTTATGTGTTAAACGTTAGCTAACATTAGCTTACTTTACCAAAGGTTAGCTAATGTAATGCTTTGCTATAGGTTAGGTTTATTACTGTGGCAGGTCGGTTAAGACACTACGTGCTACATACTTTATGGCCTACGTGCTACATACTTTATCTAATAACCACGTTTTTATTTAAGTGCTTTAAAGCTGGTTGCAAGCAGACATGTGTTAGATATGAAGGTTTAAAGCTAATTTATACCGGAGGCATGACATTAACATCTCTACTGTCTGTTAACGTGACTGACCTCCCGGCTGTCCACGTGACCGCTTATAAACACGCTGTAGCGTTGTGTGTGAAGCTTTTGTCAAGACACAAAACAGCTAACAGCTCCTGAGAAGGAGCTCCGTGTGGAAGACGAGTGAGCTGTCCAGTGAGTGGATGCAAACACGTTTTCATGTTCAGATCTTCATTTACTGCCCACATTATCAGATGAGGATGTCTCCCTCAGAGTCAGTATTTAAATTTATGCAAGACCAGTTGGTACAGATAATTAATATTTACTTTAATCTTGTAAAATGTAATACATTTGTTCCTGCCACCTTTCAGGCTTTGCAATCCAACTTGGCTGTGGACTTGGATGGGAACAACTTGCTGGCCTTAATGACACCCAGAAAAACGGTGCGATTCTAATCCATTTAAATGCCAAAATCAAGCATTTTTTGTTTTTAAAGATGTCATTTGTGTTTTACTCAACAGCAGAAATAGAGAGAGAAAGAGACAGGAAACACAGTGGACCGAGGAAAAGATCTGCAGAAAAGAGCCCACCGGAAATCAAACTGCAATGATAACATGTGACACGTGAGTGTAAATTTAATTTACAACCTTTGCATTGAAAAGAGGAAATTTGATGCTTGAGAAGATTTTTTTTTTTTTTATGGAAGAGGATGTCTTCCTCTCTTCCTTTATCTCCTTAGTCTTTATTTCAGGTTTGATTACGACTACAAGCTTGGACCTTCACATGGACCTCATCACCTTCTTTGCTGTTCTACTAGTCTAACCGTATCATCGGATCCAAGTTTTGTCAAGGATAAATATGGTAAGTTTGTTGTAAAGTTCAATGTATGTTAATTTAACAAAAGAAGGCTTTAGACTCATCTATTTCTGTAAGTACTGTGCTGCCATTTCATGTTCAAACAGTGTATACATGTATTGTTAGTGTTAAACACTGCATAAATCTAGGCATTGCATACTTGTCTTTTTATGAAATATTTTATTCTACTCTCTCACCATTTTGTACATACAAAAGGTATTATGTGAATAACCTTGCAACGGTGTAAGTGCTATATAAAGTAATATTATTGGTATTGTTGTTACTGTTATTACTGTTAATGTTTTCTATTTTGTCTTTTTTTCTGGCTGTAGAGAGGATCATGTCAGCCCACAACAAACACCAGATTAACTTGTGTCTTCTAGCAGAAATGATGACAACACCTGCCTAAAGTTCCAGTTTCCTGAACATCATGCCATATCTGTATGCGATTCTGTCTCACCTGTCTTCACTCTGGACCAATGACTCAGACACCAGTCTTTTCAAGGCCTAACTAGAGGTAAGCAGTGATATAGTTCAGTTCAGCAAACTATAACAAGCACAACTCAAACATAACTTCACATAATGGATCATTCTCAGGGCCAGGGCCCGAGACAACAGCTTCATGCAAACATAGAAGAAATCATAAAACTGTAAGATAGTTTTGCATTAGTAAAAAAAAAATATATATATTGTGCTCTGAACTGATATCACTCTGAAATTTAATTTCATGTAGCAGTAACATGTCATTAGATTTAGGACATACCCTCATGTCTACTGTCTTGTAAATGCAGGGGCATTGTTTCCCATTGGACTAGGTCTCCTGTATGGCAAAGGGGTATTAGCTATTGCACACTGAGTATTTTTAGTTATTAAAATGCCATACAACTCCACAACAGCTTTTCTTTTTTTTTTGCATCAATAATTGTGTTATTGTTTTTAGAGGCATTTAAAAGTCCTATGTTATTGAATCTGAAAAAATACAAACATTCTTTTTATTTATATCCTTAATTAGATGTGCTGTTACCCTGGTTTTTAAAACATGAACTATGTGAAATTTGATGATATTCTTGAGTGGAGGCATCTGTAGGCTGCAATATTACAGAAATTTAACGTGTTTATGCCTTTGCGCAAAGATCGGTCTTAACATTCGACCTGATACTTATTCATTTGTATTAACTATAAAGGTGTGTTTTATTTTTTTCTAAGTCAGTTAAGCTCAGTTTAACACCATAAGGCAATGAATGTTTCTCTGTGTAGGCATCATGCTCAAGCGCTGCGTCAATCTAACTTTGCCTTTTGTTTCTGTTTTTGTGCTGCAGAGAGGATCATCCCGATCCACAGTGAACGCTTGATGATCAAGATACAAGTCCTCAAGCAGGACGTCCTGAACCGCTCAGCTTCCTGAACTTTGGGTCTGTGGAGACTATACCATGTTGGGTGCCCTCTTCAGTCAAGTCTGGACACAGCGGCTCGTTACTCTTGATCAACTTGGGGCAAGTGGCTAACCTTTTCATGTTTATTCATGAATAATCCTTCATGTCCACATGCTGATTCTTCAAGATCTCAACAATGCTTTGTGAGTATACGGTGCAAGTTATAAGATCAGATCAACCTGGTTTTCACAGAAAATGTTTTATTTCTTAAGGTTTATCAACGATGGTCTGTATTTTGATTTACAATACGTTTTATTTAATATTTCCTGATGTTGACTGGGAAATGTATGCCAACCAATTGTAATACGTTATACGTTGTACCATATGTTTTTGCAATGGAATTCTGGCAACTACAGTTGCCTTCAATTTGCTTTGAACTTTCTAATAAAATACCGTAACTCATACAGTTGTACTGTGTTTATCTCTGAGAAAGGCTGCAATTAGGTTCACGGAATAACTGCTGTTTTTAAAAGATATACCGTAATGTCTTATACGTTCTCACTTTATTTTTTACGGTGAACTTCTGGCAACCACAGCTGCCGGTAATTTACCGTTAATTTGAACTTTTCAATAAAGTAATGTATCATACAGTTGTACTGTGTTTTTAACTGAGAAATACTGTAATTAGGTTTACAGTATAACTGCTGTTTATAAAATTTACCGTAAACGCATTTATATGATAGCTGTTATTTCTAAAGCAAATAACCGTAAACAGGTTTACGATATATCCTTTTTTTAATTGTAATTTACCGTAAACAAAAGACAGTTCTCAACTGTGAATTTTACAGGTGCAAAAAAATATACCGTAATGTCTTGTACGGTGTCACTTTATTTATTACGGTAAAGTTCTGGAAACCACAGCTGCCGGTAATTTACCGTTAAATTAAACTTTTTAATAAAGCACCGTAAAATATCATACAGCTGTACTGTGTTTTTAACTGAAAAAGACTGTAATTAGGTTTACAGTATAAGTGCGTTTTTTTAAATATAGTTTACCGTAAACACGTTTATAACATAGCTGTTATTTCTAAAGAAAATAACCGTAAACACGTTTATGATATTTCCGTTTTCTTTATAGTAATTTACCGTAAACAAAAGACAGTTCTCAACTGTGAATTTTACAGGTGCAAAAAAATATACCGTAATGTCTTGTACGGTGTCACTTTATTTATTACGGTAAAGTTCTGGAAACCACAGCTGCCGGTAATTTACCGTATATTTCACGATTTTTTTTTTACAGTGTACGTGAAACCAGAACCAAGTGTGGCCGACTGGCAGACATTGTTTGAATCTTTAAAAGGCTGAAAATCCTGTGTCTCTTCACTTCCAGCATCAAAGAGCTGAGGAGACAAAGAAGGGAGGGTTAAGAAAAGGAAGAGGGGAGAAGGGGAGCGCAGTGTGAGGAGTCAAGAGATATCAGAGGCAACGCCCGGACTGACGGTTGCCCTTTCTGAAACGCTGAAGGACGGGGGCTCTGTCTCTATCTGTCTGCAGAGCCGCGCTCCTGTTTGGACCGCTGCACGAACAAGTCTGACACCATCTTGAGTCCAGCACCGAGTTCAGGGTGACTTTCGCTGCGGTTTAAGGCACCAGAGAGTGTCTTCAGCATAATTGACAAGCAGCAGAAGCTAATCTCTTTGTTACGACACTCGCTGTATAATCTAATAAAGAAGTTAGTGGTGAAATTTAATTGTAAAACAGTATTTATCCTCGTGAATTATTTCACTGAACAATTCCACCAGACCAATATTGTACTTCTTAGTCCTGTAATTGTTATGGGTTTTCTTCGGACCCCAAGTGCACGACACAAGACGTTGTCACCGTTCAGCCAGAAGCTGGCGTTGTTTATTATCAACAGCACACGCAGTAATCCAAACCAAAAATAAACTGAAAACTACTGTCTCAAAAAACTGACAGCGCACTTTAAGTCTCTGAATACCGTCTCGGGTCTTCTGCCTCCTTACGTGGCAGGGTGCGTCGGGCTCGAACTCCGCGCTCGTTCCCGTGGTCTCAATCCTCTCCGGATCCTCCTCTTGACGACTGTACCGCTCTTCGTCACTCAGCGTACGCACTCGCGTCGAGCACTGTTCGCTCCCCTCCTCTTATGCTCGTCAGCCACTGACAAGCTCCAGCTGTGGGGACACGCTGATCGCTCTCAGGTGCGCACCGGCGCGCGCTCCGCTCGTCTCCGTCGTCTAACGCGCAGCTCCCTGGCCGCGCGCGCTGACGTCTCCGGCGCCTCCATGCGCCTGTCTCCCGAGCCGACTGTCGGTTCCCTGACAGTAATTGTCATTTTGGGTACCACGCTAAAGAGCTTTAGGTGGGCCACACACACACATACAGCTACACACACATCTACACACACACACACACACACACACACACACACACACACACACACACACACACACACACACACACACACACACATACACATACACACAGTACTTTGTATTCACAACTCAAATCACCATTTGAAGGCTTAATTACCTCGCCAGCAGTTATAATCTTTTCCTAAACATTCTGAGATGGAAAGGATGAAATTTTAATATGTAATTGCTTCTGAGATTGCACAGGCACGAGGAAAGGCCCTGTCTGCAAAATACTCCTGCTACGCCTTGTGACTGTGTACAAGTGTGTCTGTGTGTGTGTAGCTGTATGTGTGTAGCTGTGTGTGTGTGTGTGTGTGTGTGTGTGTGTGTGTGTGTGTGTGTGTGTAGCTGTGAGGCCTGTCAAAAGGATCAGTGCATGTCCTTCGTTAAAAGTAGGTGACTGTGTGACCTTGTCTTCCCAGCTGTCATCTGGGCCCTCGGTGTGTCACATCTGATTGCAGAGTGTCAGAGCGGAAAGAGAAGCTCCGGCTAGTGAACCCACACACCGCTGTGCAGGCCGTAGAAACAAGCAAACGGAGAGAGGAAATGACAGGAGGTGGTTATCTGGGAGGCGTCACTCTGGCAACAGCCTCCCTTGAAGCTCAGGTTCTGTCCTCGTGTTCAAAGCAGGTGAAGTCAAGGCTCCACATTCCCGTTTTCGTCCACCACTGTTGATGCCATGTCTACGGCTAGTTTTCTTTCATCCCGGCCATTCAGAGAAATGTAGGGTTTTTTTTGTTCTTTTTTTCTTACTGATTTATAAAGTAAAGTCTTATCACACATAAAAAACGTATTCAGAATAAATGTCATTCACTCTGGTCCAGAGGGACTCGAGAAGATTGATGCCACTCTCATTACTGTGTGCTAAATGTGGATCAGGCAGGTGGTTAGCATAGCTTAGCATAAAGACCGGAAGCAGGGGCTAGTGTCGCGTTAAAACAAAAAGTTGTGGTTTAACGGGGGTTATGTGCTGAACTTCTTCTGTGCTGGATGGCATATACACTCCTATAGAACCACAGCTTGTCATGTATACAGTAATCCTTAAAGTGTGTGTATGAAAAAGGCCAAAACGTTTGTTACTGGAATCTTTGTGACTTTTTGTCAGATGACATAGACTGTCTGTGACAACACCAATAAATAGGTGGGGGAATACAGCTTGCTGCCATCTTAGTTGATACCCAAAGAATATCTATTTTGCCAAAAAGAGCCACAACCACCCGGTATGAGAGTAAGACTAAAAAGACTAAAAGACAAGATGTCAGTTCACACATTGTAACTTTAGCCCCACATAATATTCTTGCCTGCACTCTTTGGCACCATTCGCCATTTAGTCTGAATAGCGTTATTTGGTGCCACACAGCTGTTGTTCCGACCATGAAAATACACTGAAGGTGCAAATCAGGCTAGAATAAGCAACATGGGAAAAAAAGTCATTAAGTCACACGCTCAGATCCTCAGAAAGTGCAGAAGTGTCTCCTCCTCCTCTCCAGGGCCTCGTCCCTGCACCCTCTCTCTGCCTAATTATTTTAATGTGAGGCCTTCTCAGCCTCCTAGGGACCCCATTAGATTCCTGTTTATTAGGGCTCTGAGGCTGCACGGCCAGCAGGCATCGACAGACATCCACTCACAGTTTGGACACAGAGAGCGGCCGGCCAGGGAGGTGTTGGCGTAGCCTGGGGCCTGGAGGACTGCAACGGAGAATGGAAGCGAAGCGATTTCTAGAAAAATAGAAATACTCGCCGACCCATAGCTGCGTCACGCTCCCGCTACTGAGCATTCTCTGTGGAAGGTAATGTAAATTGGAACAAGCACTCATTTTGTGAACATTCAAAGAAATCAAAAGAGTTATCTTTTCTGACGGGCCGAGAGAGCGTCCTTTTACTGTCCTTAGTGTTTCGCATCACCCGGCGTGTAATTGGCCATCTTGTCATTGTGGCACTGTAATAAAAGAAGCAATAGGGACGGGAGAATATCTTAACATCTAATCAGCCAAAACCCCCCATCCCACCCTCCTCACGAATATTAATCACTTAATTTACTCCCAGGAAGTCACATCTTGCATTTGACAGGTAATTACGTTTGCGACTGTTTGTGCATATGTGTGTGTGCACGCACCAGTCCATGTTCACTGACGTGCTCATCATACATGCCCGCGTATGCACATAACCTGTGGTGTGTTTTTGATAAAACCCTGAGTGGGATGAGCAGCGTTCCATCCATCTATCTTCATCTGTTTCAGACTCATTTACATTTGGCTATCTGTAATGATAGAGCACTCGCAGGCAGTCATGGGATAAGCAGACAGACTTCCCATCTGTATGTTTGAACAGGTGGTTATCACCACTGGTTTCTAATTAACTGCTACACTGGCTCTCCTTAATCGACTATTCAAATGAGTGAGTCAAGCCTTTCGCAAATATTAGGATTATTTTCTGTATGAATATTCACGCAAAATATAATTAATTACGAACGAAGATAAGTCGAAACACAGTTTTTAAGTCAAGGGTTTTGTTTGTGTTTAAATGTTTAGATTTCAAGAGGCACTTTGCTCCAAGCATGCATCCTTTGTCATTGCAGGAGGGGAGTTACTGAGGAAGCACTTATGCCCCTTTTAGCACAAACAAGCTCCTTGTCTGTCAGACATACATTGAAGCGCGCTGAGTCTTAGCATTGTAAATCTATTAAGGCCCCCTAACGTGGAGCTGTGTTATGCTGTGTGGAATCCTCTGTAATCTGCTGCTGTTGTAACACACTTTTCCTCTTTCCTCTACGGTTTCTAATAGGAAAATAGAGCTCTAATCTTCTGTAGGGCTGACAGTAATAGTATATACGTACATTCCTGCCACTTCCCCAGGGTGTTCTAATGGTATTCACAGTGGAAGCTCTCCTCTCTTGGGGTTTTATAGTGATTCTATTCCCAACTAGGGGTGCTTTCCCCCCAGGGGCTACCTCAGTTCACGGGAAGTAGGTGGAACATTTATGTCGTTGCTCAACAAATAACGAATAAAAAATAAATAGAAATCATGATTTGATTTAAAACTATCCCTGAACATCAAGAGTTGCAATTGAGAGTGCGTGAAAACTAGTCATTAACCAAGCCGATAAGTAAGTAATGGATACAAGGTTTAAATCTAAAAGGAACGTAACCTAAAGGTAACAGATGGTGTAATAGCTCAAAGTAAATGGTTATAATTGACAGCTAAAAGTAACAAATAAACATCTGTAATAGTTATTTAAAAGTAAAAGATAAATGGTATATAGTTCAAATAGATGGCCAACAAATAATGTTTATGGTTAAAATGGTGAGCTAAAATTAGGGCTGCAACAATGACTATTTTGATAATCAATTATTATTAATTCTTATTTTGATCAACAAAAGTGTTTTTTCCCCAGTTATTCATTACAAAAAGATTTAATCAATTAGTTCTTGCAGACCTAGCTAAAATGAATGGGTGAATGATTGAAACGTCTAGTTTACGTCACGAGTAGAACCAAACCATTCTAAACATTGAAAGTTCAATTTTATGAAAAGACTTTGTCAATGTTCACTTTTATATTGTCAATAGTGTTAAATAGCATCCCGTTTAAAATCAGTTTGAGTAAATTCGGGTACTTGAGTTCATCCAACAGGCCTGATTTGGTTGGGGGAACACTGGAGTACAGTGCATGTCATCACACCTACAGTATTATAGGAGCTCTATGTCGGCCAGTCACATCTCCATGGGTGTGCATTTTGAAAGTCTTGGCTTCAAAAGAGAACAGTCTGTTTTGGATGAATTGGCCAAAGCAACAGACCACTTCCCATGTCCCCAAGGTGCTGAGGCCTCTTTATCCTCCGTATGCACACACGTGCATTCACACACACACACACACACACACACACACACACACACACACACACACACACACACACACACACACACATGCACATATATGGACACACCAAAAGGCACCCACACGTGTACAATATCCATATACACACACACTTAATTCTCCAGGCCTGTGTTTCACACGGCCCGGGGGCAGGCAACAGATTTGCTTGGCAAGCTGACTGATGCCACCAGCGATGTTAAGTCACAGGCAGGGAAAGCTCATGCTGGGGCCACATTTGTGAAACCCCTCCCCCCGCACCCCGTCCCCATGTGCCATCCATGCCACCCCTCTTCACACACCCCACCAACTCCACCTCTTTCTCTCTCTTTTGGCCTGCGGGCTTCAGTATGGCCTGGCTCGCTCACCACCCTGCCCCGAGGAGGTAGGGACACATTGGCCGCTCGCCCTCCCATCCTCGCACATACATATGGACACACACAAACACTGGAACACTCAGGCTCATGGACAGGCTTACAGCCCCCAGCCCACACCACCCCCCATCCTGCTGGGCACTGGCCCATGGATAGGGGACATGTGGCTGGGCGAAATGCGTCACGATGCTGGGCTCTCGCTCTGACAGATCTTGTGCCTGTCTGCCTGCCTGCAAATTACCAGCCTGGAACGACTCACGAAAAACAGAGAAGGAGTTTTGTTTTCCACCCTTCAGAGTGCAGCAATTGCCCTGCTTTCAGCTCCCCCTCGGCTTCTGGTCACTGCTGCCTTTTCTCGCCGTTTTTGCCCCTTATGGTAGTAGTTGGTTACAGAATTTGTTCTTATTTCAACTCCTTCTGCTGTTTTTGTTGCAGTATCAAGATGGCATTTTCCCCGTCTTCCCCAGAGAGAAGCAGAGGCGTGTTTCTTTCTGTAGCCATTTACAGTATGAGTATGCAACAGGTTTTGAAGGCGCCGATGTTCAGATTGCTACACGGCATATATTTTGTGCTGTAACATTGGGAGTGAGTCTACAATTGAACAACAAATCTCCTTCCTTGGAGGATTTAAACCTGGAGATCAACTGGGGTTGTTTTTGTCTTTTTTGTTTCAGGATTTTTTCCTTCAGGAAAGGTCATACTGTTTGTATTTATTTCCCCCACATATCATCTGACACTGATAGTGGAAGCTTCACACAGCTAGAACCACCTCAGTGTACAAGGAGGGAGTCAAGGAGAACACGCTCATTGAATACATCATCAGTGTGACTTTCAATCATGGCTTTGACATCTTTTAAAGGACTGATCCACCAGAAACCTCTATAGTTTTTGAGTAAGGTGGCTTTGAAAGCTTGTAGCTTGCTCCTATGGAAGGCAGGAAGATAGCTGTATCTTTATTTTGCAATTGGAAAATGGTGACCCTTTTCATAGCATTAAGGAATATCTTGACTTATATTCAGAATCAGAACCATTTATTGCCATGTATGTTTACACATACAAGGAATTTGTCCTGGCGGGAAGGTGCATACATTTAACATTTAACAATACACATTTAACAGTTAACGCAGTGCAATAAATGAGGATGAATGGATGAATGAATATTTACATTGAAACAGTAGCATATCAAAATATCAAAAATATTTTGTATAGTTTAATGACTGTCCGATGTTAAATATGACACCAGAGCTTAGAGGTGGTTTGCTAAAACCCGAATAGGGGAACTAGCTAGGGTTCTTCCCGAAGGGGATGTTCTAGAATAATTCCTTTCAGATAAACCTATCATAACCCACCATAATACAACACAATGATATGTTTTGTTTTCAAACACATGCCTGGCCATTGTGTTGCTTTTGTTACTCCGAATGTGAACATAGCATTCAGTAAGGGAGCTAGATATGATCACCATGGCCATGGTTCTCAGTAGTACCCCAAGGAAAGGTTATTCTTAGCATAGCATTGTTAGGATATTTTAATGATAGGAATAACCTTTGGGAAATATCTACCTATAGATACAATCTATAGATAGATTCTTTATGGTTCGTATGTTCCAGATACTGAAATGTCCCAACCAAAAGCACACTCTTGGTGGTTTGGTGAACCCATTGACTCAATATGGTAATTGCAAATGCATTCCTGCCCTTTCATTGGCCACTTTGTTCAGCATCATATGCAAATGCTGCATTACAGTTTGTTATTGTCAGATCACAGGAAACAGCATGCCTCTGTGTCTGTGCTTCATAATCCCAATGGGCTTTACCTTATTGGAAAATCAGAAAGTACATTAATATAGGTGATTGCCCAGTGATATATAATACACAGTACTCTGTCTGTGATTATGCAGCTTTTATGCAGATCTTTTATTGTGTGTAGAGTACCTGCATGCAGATCCAATACTTCCTTTAAGTGTCTAGACACATCCTATAATCATACAAATCTGGACAACTTTGCACATATGATAAACCTCTACAATCACACAAGAAAGGCACTTTTTTCACTTTAGAGAGATGGCAAATGCAGTGATTGCTGCAGCGGGTAGAGGAATAGTAATTCTAGAGGAGTATAAGAGACAGGCATCCAGTGGGAGAAGTACCTTTAGATGTCACTGTCAACCTCACCAGCAGGCAGCGATTGAATCAGCCCCCCTCAGGAATCCTGGGAAATGAAAGCGGTTGGGATCTGAAAGCGCCTTTTCCCACCTATTCTGATATACGGAGCCTGCCAGAGAGTAGTCGTACATGCCAAGTCTGAAAGATAGGGACTGAGTAGAGAAATAAAGTAAGGGAACCGAAAAACGAGATGAGTAGAGTGCAAGCGAAGGACCCGAGATGAGAGGAGAGAGATTGTGGAAAAAGCGGAGCCCACGGAGAGGAGGCTGAGAGTGTTTGGCAAAAGATTGAGTGAGGAGATCTATACTGAGACCATCCATCCTTCAGGCCTCTCCTGATACAAAAGTTGGGAGGACAGATAGGATTCGGACAGAGCTCCCCGTTGCGTTTAGCCTTCAAGCTCACAATGGCCGCCTTTCACTGTTGTGGCGTTGTGGGCTTCGGTGCTTTGACAATAATTCATTCCTGAATTGGTCAGTATTGATGTGAATGTGGCAGGTCTATCAGTCTTGCATAGTTTACGGGTAGGAAATAAAAGACATTGATTTGTTGTTTTTGCCGGGAGATAATGAGAAGGCAGTCGATGGGAGGATTTGAACAATGGGGGTTGGAACTCGTACAGAACATTGTGTGTTCACACAAATGTGACTGTATTTTGTGTAGGTAGAGGTAATTGGTACAAACATGCTTGTAAGAAATTGGAAAATGGAAAATAGACTTGCATTCATATCGTACCTTTCTAGTCTTCAGACCACTCAAAGCTGTGTACACTATATGCCAAAATTCAACCCATTCACACAGACATTCATTCACTGATGGCTGAGGCTGCCATACAAGGTTCCACCTGTTCAGCGGGATCCTCATTTACACCCTAATGACAAAGTCCTTGGGAGACAGTTTCCTCTCACATATCAAATTTCTGTTTCTGACATGTTTATAGGGTATTTCTTCTCTATTACTGCCGAAGTCTTGTTTGCATGGCTTTGGTAATAATAGCATTATACTAACCAAGATAACTGACCTGGGAGTATGGCAACAGAATCACAGATCAAGATTCAAACAAACTCACTGGATGACTGGTTGAAGAAAAAACCCAAAGCTATCCCAGATCCATACAACCTTCTCAGCAGGTTTTGACTATGTAGTTTATAAGTGACAAAATAAAGTCAGTATGCATACTTAAAAAGTGTGCTGTTAACATACAGTATATTTCTCTTCAACAATGCACAAAGGAAATGGAGGAGCTGATCGAAGCTGTAAAAAAATAAAAAATAATTACAGATGGGTATGAAACAGCCGGAGGAACAACAATTACATTGTTTGTTGTTAAGTTTAATCTGCATTGGCATTCTAAAGGCAAAGTTTGATCGGCATTTTTACATTGCAACTATTGTGTCAAGTTGAGTTCTTGGAAGGTCCAATTTAAAAAAAACAGTATACTACAAAGATAACTACCATAGTAGTATACCATGTTCAAATTATATGTAGTATTTTGGGTGTTCCTCCAAATGAAGTGGATCCTCAGTTTCAACTTAAATCCAAGTCTTCTGGTCTACAACTTCGGTTTCTGCTCATCCTGTTATGTATGTTCATGTGCAGGCTTGTGTTATGTATGTGTGGTACAGTAGGTATGCCTAAATGTGGCATTCCGCATGCATGGCCATGAGTCCAAACATTTCACTTGGCTGCTCCTCACGTTGTTTCAACATCATATTGAACTCATCTTCCATCTACCTGAGTCATTTAGTCCAGCCGTATGTTTGTATTGATTTTAATCTTCTATCTGAATACGTCCCAACCGTCTTCCTCTTAACCCATCCCATACTTCTTTCTCATCGCCTCCTCCTCTCTTATTGTATACATTGTCCCTTCAGGCTTCGCTCTGTTGGATGCTATAAATGTTGTATAATTTGTTCCACGCAGCCATGCCTGCACAACAGATTGGATTAATGTATGACTGCCTCCCCTGAACCACAACTACTATCTCCAGGTTCCTTGCTAAATTATAATGCAACCTACACAGTTATTTTGTGAATATGAAAACAAGATACTTGTCTCTTTGTTGGTAAAACAATTCAGTTGAGCGTAAGTCTCCTTGCAGCCCTGTCTAGTTTCGGAATTCAAAGTGTGTGTTTTAATCACTTGAATAACATGATTTGCTATTCACAGCATTTAGCATTTTACAACATCCATATATCTTTGTTAAATTTAATGTGAAACCTTCATATAACTATTGTAAAACACTGACCCCTCCACCCCAAACAGTGATTGTCGTTGGCAGTGTGCACTGCCTGAAACACTTTGGAAGATGGTGCCTTTTTTTCTGTTCTAGAAAACTACATACTACGCTGATACCTAAAAATACAGCTTTGGAACAGAGCTTCTCTCAACAGTATGTCGCATGGCTCGCTTCACGTGTCGAGATAAGGACGGTATAGTTCTTTGAAAATCAATCCACTTTTGTTGTTTCTCTAACATTTATGTTTATTGTAGCCTGTAACAAAAACCAAAGATAGTGCATTGATTGGTCCTCACCCTCATCTAGGAGTTAATGTTAGCTCAATTAGCTGTCTAGCAACAGGTGATAAAATCTGTCAGCGACAGCTGACACGCTGTCAAAATCAAGGACCCATTGTTACATCTTTTTATAAAAAATCAGAATTTGGAGTGTTAAATCGGCCTCTGGTGCAGTCAATGTCATGTAAATGCCACTGTTTTCTCAAAATGCTATCATGTTTCCAATCAATTTGAATCAACTTCTCTTCAAATAATTAAGTCTGGACTTTCCCTCCTACAATTTATCAATGCTATAAAAGCTCATGCGTTGCAAAGCTATTTCCCTGTGCCATAGACGTAGGCCGCCGAAGTGATCATCTGTTGGTTTAAGACGCGTTTGTGTTAATGGTTTATTGAGGGTAAAGTGCAACACATCTATTTGCCAGTAATAAATAGCACAGTTTTCAGCTTTCATACATGCCATTGTTTGTAAAGAAGATTATCATAATTATCTCCAGAGACACATGTTTACAGTGCACATCTGCAAGTTGCCAGACATGTAGCAATATGAGAAGAAAATCAAAACACATGCTGAAGCATCCTTCACTGGCTCCCACACTACAGCTGCAGCAACCCTGGAGTGAAGGTTTTCATATCAAGTGGTTGACTTCTGATTAAATTTGCAACACATCTTAACATTTTATAGAATACTATTGGTTTGAATATCAAAATACAGTCATGAAGCTGCAGCACACACTCTGCTTTGCCAACCACCACTCTGGCCACAACCACCATTACCATCCCCAGCATTAGCCTGGCCCTGAATTATTTATTGTTTTCTGATTGCTAACTGACATCTCAGGTTTCTCCATTGCCACGTCCAAACACCTACACTGTCTGCCAATCTGTGGTTGATGACCACTTTATCTACGAGCACGGCCAGCGCAGCAGCATTTGTTTATAGCGGCGCTTATTTATTTTCCGGGATGATTTGCTAACAGCAGGCACAGGGCACACAGGTTGTTGGAGGTAATGAGCATGGAAGAGAGAAAGGAAGAAGGAAACAAGAGATGAGATGGAGAAACGGAGAGGGATGCTAGCTAAACAGTGTTTTTATGGAGGATAATTTTCCTCCCCAGAAGGCAGTGATTGGCATTAATTACCTAACAGGTGCTAACAGCGATGAATCTCATAATTAACCAGTTTAGATTTTGTTCATTTGGGAAGACATGAGTATGAGGCGGCGGGTGTAGAAGTGTGCGTGAGCATGTGTTTGGTGTGAGTGTGCATGCAAAGGAGAAAACAGAAGAGAGGGAGAACATAATATCACAGAGACACCATGTATGTACAGTAATTATGTCTGCAAATGTGTGTGTTTCTGTTTCTCTATTGGATCCATGAGCCATTTTCTTTAGCTGTGATTCTCCAGACCAAGGGCTTTTTTGTTTTTGTCACAATGACCTCTCTTGTAGTCTGGACAACATGTTTTCAGCTATCGAAGCTCAGAGTGTGTACTTGACGAAGATATATGTAGGGTTTAGCCACACTTCTCCCTAATGTGGAGTTTAGAGACTCAGTGAGGGCAAACCTTTGTTGGCCAGCAAAAATGTGTGTCAGTGGAAGCCTAATATGAAAACAAGAGCATTGCAGCTCATTTTGTAACGTGCGGGTGGTGGACCCAGGTGCAGGACGGAGGACTCGGGAGACAGAGAGCTGCGGTTCAATACTTTAATTAAGCTCAGACAGACAGGTGGACAGCTCAGGAGCCGGCAAGCAGGAATCAAGGGGCAGGCAAGCAGGGAGTCAGGAACAAGCGAGGTCGGGTCCGGGAAGACAGGCAGGCGGGTCGGAGGCTCGGGTGGCAGGCGAGACGAAGAATCGGGAACAGGCGCGGTCGGGTCCGGGAAGGCAGGCAGGTCTGTACTGGAGAGGTGAGCATAGTAGCGAACGATCTGGCAAGGAGTGAGTGTGAGGCTGGTGCTTAAATACTGGCCTGATTGCGTGTGATGCGAGACAGCTGTGTGCGCAGGTGAATGGAGTGAGCGGACGAGCTGGGTGTGACTGACAGGTGAGTGGAGCGGGGCTGAAGAGAGTCTGCAGGTAACGGGCTGATGAAACTGTGACAGAACCCCCCCCTCAAGGGACGGCCCCTGACGTCCCCAATCCAAAGACAACCCAAAAACAAAAGCACCCCAGGGTGGGTGGAGGGGAGCCGGCGGAGGGCTCCGGGCCCCAGAAGGAACAGTCAGAGGGCGGCCCGGAGGACGGCCACCAGGCGGACCGGCGCGCTCTGGGGGACGGGCCGGAGGACGGCCATCATGCGGGGACTCGGGAGGACGGCCATCATGCGGGGACTCAGGAAGACGGGCCGGGGAACGGCCATCATGCGGGGACTCCGGAGGGCTGGGCTCGGGACGGGACCTGACTGGGCTGGGCTCGGGACGGGACCTGACTGGGCTGGGCTCGGGACGGGACCTGACTGGACTGGGCTCGGGACGGGACCTGACTGGACTGGGCTCGGGACGGGCCTGGACGGGGCTCTGGGGCCTGGGGTCGGCCGGACCGCCGACGGGACTCGAGGGACAGGTGTCGGCCGGACCGCCGACTGGACTCGATGGACAGGTGTCGGCCAGACCGCCGACGGGGCTAGAGGGACAGGTGTCGGCCGGACCGCCGACGGAACTCGAGGGATAGGTGTCGGCCGGACCGCCGACGGAACTCGAGGGATAGGTGTCGGCCGGACCGCCGACGGGACTCGAGGGACAGGTGTCGGCCGGACCGCCGACGGGACTCGAGGGACAGGTGTCGGCCGGACCGCCGACGGGGCTAGAGGGACAGGGGTCGGCCGGACCGCCGACGGAACTCGAGGGATAGGTGTCGGCCGGACCGCCGACGGGACTCGAGGGACAGGTGTCGGCCGGACCGCCGACGGGACTCGAGGGACAGGTGTCGGCCGGACCGCCGACGGGGCTAGAGGGACAGGGGTCGGCCGGACCGCCGACGGGACTCGAGGAACAGGTGTCGGCCGGACCGCCGACGGAACTCGAGGGATAGGTGTCGGCCGGACCGCCGACGGGACTCGAGGGACAGGTGTCGGCCGGACCGCCGACGGGACTCGAGGGACAGGTGTCGGCCGGACCGCCGACGGGACTCGAGGGACAGGTGTCGGCCGGACCGCCGACGGGGCTAGAGGGATAGGTGTCGGCCGGACCGCCGACGGGACTCGTAGGGTAGGAGCCGGGCCGGGCTGCCGGCGGGACTCGGGGAGCTCGGGTCGGGAACATCCGTGGTGCGGTCGGGGAGCTCGGGACCGGGGCTAACCGCGGCACAGTCGGGGAACTCGGGACAGGGGCTGACAGCGGCACAGTCGGGGAACTCGGGACAGGGGCTGACAGCGGCACAGTCGGGGAACTCGGGACAGGGGCTGACAGCGGCACAGTCGGGGAACTCGGGACAGGGGCTGACAGCGGCACAGTCGGGGAACTCGGGACAGGGGCTGACAGCGGCACAGTCGGGGAACTCGGGACAGGGGCTGACAGCGGCACAGTCGGGGAACTCGGGACAGGGGCTGACAGCGGCACAGTCGGGGAACTCGGGACAGGGGCTGACAGCGGCACAGTCGGGGAACTCGGGACAGGGGCTGACAGCGGCACAGTCGGGGAACTCGGGACAGGGGCTGACAGCGGCACAGTCGGGGAACTCGGGACCGGGGCTGACAGCGGCACAGTCGGGGAACTCGGGACCGGGGCTGACAGCGCCGCAGTCCAGGGAATGTGGACCGGGGCTGACAGCGCCGCAGTCCGGGGAGTTGGGACCGGGGCGCTGGAGTCGGCCGGGACGCCGACCGGACTCGGGGACCGTACCCCCCCCTCCACGGACGCCTCCGGGCGTCCACGGAACTGCCAGGCGAGGGTGGGTGGGGGGGGAACGGCCGGAGGGCTAAGCTCGCTCTCGACGGTCGGCTCCAGGAGGGAGACGTGGGATGTGGGAAAGCCTTCCAACACCGACAGGACACGGGGAGCTGGAGTCGACCGGACCGCCGTCGGGATCCCCGGAGCAGGAGTCGGCCGGACCGCCGACGGAACCGGGGCTGGCAGCGGCGCAGTCGGAGAAGCTGGGACCGGGGCTGGCAGCCTGAGGCGGGCTATCGCGACCGCAATAGTGTCCAACACCTGCTGCATCAGGTAGTCCCGACTCGGGACAGGCGGCGACGCCGGTGCGGGATCCGCCAAGTTCCACCCGGTAAGCTGTTGACTTCCCCTGAGCGGGTGAAAAGGCTCCCCTCCGGGGGAACACCTATCGGGTTGCTGGCTCCGGTCACGGTACGGGAACGGGGCCGGCAGTGGTCCTGCTGGGTCCATTTCTTGGCCAGATCGTTCTGTAACGTGCGGGTGGTGGACCCAGGTGCAGGACGGAGGACTCGGGAGACAGAGAGCTGCGGTTCAATACTTTAATTAAGCTCAGACAGACAGGTGGACAGCTCAGGAGCCGGCAAGCAGGAATCAAGGGGCAGGCAAGCAGGGAGTCAGGAACAAGCGAGGTCGGGTCCGGGAAGACAGGCAGGCGGGTCGGAGGCTCGGGTGGCAGGCGAGACGAAGAATCGGGAACAGGCGCGGTCGGGTCCGGGAAGGCAGGCAGGTCTGTACTGGAGAGGTGAGCATAGTAGCGAACGATCTGGCAAGGAGTGAGTGTGAGGCTGGTGCTTAAATACTGGCCTGATTGCGTGTGATGCGAGACAGCTGTGTGCGCAGGTGAATGGAGTGAGCGGACGAGCTGGGTGTGACTGACAGGTGAGTGGAGCGGGGCTGAAGAGAGTCTGCAGGTAACGGGCTGATGAAACTGTGACACATTTGGCCTTTAGAGGATAAAATCATGTGAAATCATCATCAGAGAATTTGGTCATGGGTTACAAGTCATATGTAGGTTATACTATTTAGAAATGTACGTTTCCACATGATCCCAAAGAATCAGTTGATATCTGACGGTGCATGTCACTGAAGCTACAGCAGGAGCTCGCTTCTGGAGCCCCTCGGTGACAAGACAACTGTTGCTCCACGGTGGGTTATCATGCCGAAAGGATCCATCCATGGAGACTAAACTTGATGAGCAACAATAATGTAGTGTTGACACCAAAGAACACAGCAGCATGTATGCCATCTTGTTCTCGTTTTCTGCAAACAACATTGTTTTAGTGCACTGACCTGAGCTGAGTTTTGATGCGATTCGCCTGGTTTTGGCCTGACTGTCTGATTGTTGACAATCTTCTTTCACCCCTTTGATTCACACACAAGCTGATCTGTGATCTGTAGTTTTTGCTCACAACATTCTATATAGATTATTGACACATCCCAAAAACAACAATCAATTTGGGTGATAATCAGTAGACCAATCAACAACGATTTTGCCTTACCTAAAACTATTCTAAAATGTTATACCAATTGATTGAATTGCTATGACTAACTCCAACTGATGCAAAAAATGCTGGTCATGTGACATTTGACTTGTTTAGAATGTACTATCTGTGTCAAAGCAGAGATTTCTCCTTATAAACTGGCACCTTGCTGGTAGCAGTGTTTGTCCCCTGCAGGCTTCTCACTCTGGGCTCTGGGTTAGTTCATGGTGGGCTACTGGCAGTGCAGGCAGCGCCCAGCGGGGATAGGGTGTGCGGGGTCGTCCACATGTGGATTTCCTTATGTTATGACCCACTTCTTACCCCCCATGCCGTCACTAAGAATCCATATCTTGCCGGTCTCCCCGTTCTGCAGCATTCGTTAAACAGAAGGATGGGGGGCTGCTTCCCTCACACTCACCGTTGCCAAGACATGAAGCCGTGCAGGAGAAAAGAGTCGACAGTTACACTAGCACTCTGCAGGAGACCGTAGGGACACAGCGCCTCAGTCCCGTCCCGCAACGGAGTGGAAAACAATTCATCACTCTCTGTTGACTTTGTATTGCATTAGAAGGGGCCTCCTCGCCACTTTGGTTGGCTCGCAAAGATCAGAAGAAATTACAGTGTTGTGTGATGCACTACCAACACAGTAAAGAATGTTGGCAATAAGATATGGAAGAATGGGAAAACTCTTGGATCCTAAAAAATGCCAGTTTTAAGCAACTTATGCTATCGTAGAATGTGGATACATCAGAAAGCTATGCAGTTAGCTAGAATGTTAACACGTGCTTTAGCTTACTACAGTAACCTGCTAAGACATAGCTAACATCTACTGTCCCATCCCATAATCACTTTACTTATCAACAGCACCCCTGGTAGGCAAACATGTGCACCCACACGTGTGCAGTTGTACTCTTTATATTCTCCCATGCATCAATATATTCTTCCATTTCTGTTGTTCTTGTGCAATTCTATTAGCCACTGTCACGGACACCCAGGCACAACTACACACAAAACAGAATGGCACACACACTCACATAATGTACACTTTGCACCCTGCCAGTGCTTGTGTTCTCCTGCTTACAAATGGAGCGAGGCAGACGGTCTTTCTTCAGTAACCTACTTTTTCCTCTCCCCTCTGCCTTTTTTCTCTCCCCCCACTGGCATCCCTAACACTTCAAGGGAGTATGGATGTCTCGCTTGAGTCGATTCCTGCAACGCGGGCCATCCACAAGCGCCACGTTTAGTTTATATTGCTAATAATAGAACGTCACAGAGGTATCTTTTGTGGACGAATAGACGTGTCGCTTACCACGTGCCGATATCAGACAGGCAGAGACAGAGAGCGAGGAGAGATTACCCTGAACACCAAGCCTCTCATACTGGCCCCTCGGTAATCTTTCTCCCCATTAGTATATCTTCTTCTGAGCCCTGTTATTAGCCCTGTTAGCTATTAGTTAAGGAAATAGCAATCAATCTCAATTTCGTCAGGAAAAGCGAATTGAGAAAGTCAGGGCTTGGTTCAGTTTGCCATTGGCTAAGCGATAGTTACGCGGCTGGTTAAGAGTAGTGATGAGTCAGCAGTCAATGACAGTATGACAGTCAATAATATGTGCTTTCAAAAAGTGTGATCACAACCACAAGAGGTCCTTGAGCATGCAGTCGTAAATGAGCACAGAAAAATGGTTGGCTGATGGGTTCAGCAGTATGCAAGATCAGCCATGGACAGACAAACATAGATGAAAATCCCTGCACACACACACACACACACACACACACACACACACACACACACACACACTCATAACCGAAAAACATAATCTCCTGGTAGATATAATAATAAAGCGCCTCATCGCATTCAGTTAAAGCAAATGATACTTTCACAGTTTAGAGAACTCCAGAGAACACGAGAAAGAACAAAAAGACAGGAAAGGAATGTGTTTAGAGTCTGGAAGTGGAAACAAATGACGTCCGTAGATGATAATAAAGCATCACGTTATTGACCTGTTGTGCTTCGAGTCAATTTATTTGTACTGCGGATCTATAGACATACACTGTATGTTTGTTCTCCAAACAAAACAAAAAGGCAGTTAACTGCAATCTGTGATTGATTAGATTGTTCTGACGCTGTGTGAACTGCACGCAGCTAGGGCTGTTACTGCTTGCGTTTAACTCCCAAATTTGACTGAATGCGACAATTATTGTCATACATATCTCCTCCCGCTGCCGGCTGGCTGGCTGGCTGGCTGGCTGGCTGGCTGGCTGGCTGTTTGCTGCTGAGGGATGAGCATGAGAAATCGGCCTACTGCCCTGTCCTGTCTTAGCAGGCCAATAAAAGCCCTACACTCTGTGATTCAACACTTAAACCTACCAGAGATTCAGCCCAGGGGCCAGGTGCAGCAGACTAAACCTTTTAAACATAAAGCTTCTCAATAGCGGAGCCAGAGAAGCAGACTGTCGGTTACAGACTGCAGGGGAATGGATTCTGAGGTTACGTTTAATTAAACCCTATCAGCTATCAGAATCCCGCCTTCAGAACATCTGCTTTGTTATAATAAAGGCTGCTGGATTATATCAGCTTGACCTCTATTTAAAATCACACACTAGCATTAGCTATTGGCGGTGTTGTATAGAAACATTATAAGTAAATAAAAATGTAACATCAGCATGGTCTAATTCCCACAATGGCGGTGCTAATATGCTGATGTTTAGCAGGTCCAATGTTAGGTATAAAAGCACCATTCACAATCTTAGTTAATCTACATTTCGTAATAAGCAGTGAGCACAGAGTACAACTGAGGGAACTGAATTGACTTTCCAGGTATTTGGTCATAAACCAAAGTATTGAGTGCTGCAGGCATGATGCACTTTTGCATGACAACCAATTTAATTTTTATTTTGGATTTTGAAATATTGCAGAAAATTGGCTGTGTTCTTAGTAGCAAGGTACCACATTTGATTTCAAGCCATTCAAAAGTTGGTAAAGGTTATCTTATCAATAAGTCATGGTTTCCAGATGATGAGGGAACCATGATGTATTGATAAGATATTTTAGTGTGGACCAACTGACCGCTCAAATTCCAGTACATTTATTTTATGCACAATACTGTTTCATGGCCTTTTACAAAAACAAATGATGCCACTTAATATTGTATGCCCTCAGTTTAAGTCACACATGTTCTGCTTCACTTTTGTCATCATGCATACCATACCCACCTGACAGGCTCTCAGAAGCAACCCCTGTAAAGCAGTGTCTCTCTCCGGTGTTATCTGGGTCGGTCCTGCTAACATGTTGTCAGAGGTGTCAGCCCCCCGTGGAGACACACATCATTATCATCACAATCTCCCACTGCCTGCCTCCCTCCCTCCATATGTCTATCTTGCTTTGTCTGTAGCAGCATGTTGCTCTCAGTTGATGGAACGGCACCCCCGCTGCTGACTCATAACACTGAGTGATGAGGGGAAGCGATGTAAGTCAAGGTTGAACTGCAGTGGTAGCATCCTGCCAATCAGAAACACTCAAACCAGCTCTTAAAAGTTAGACAAACATAAAGGACTAACATAAAGGACACTTTGTCCTCTTTTTCTGGGAAACATTTGTAATGGGCCCATAACTAAAAAATGGAAATTTTTTCTGCGAGAGAGACAGAAGATCATTGAGAAAAACAATAGGCCCAGATGTTATTGCGGATGCTCTGTTGCTTTGAGTGGTGCTTCATTATCATGATGAATAAGGGCTCCTCTTTGTCAATCATGTGCTTTAGTGGAGCAGGTATTTATTTCTCAGTTTTCACTGTTTGTCTGTCTCCCTCTCTGTGGCCTGGTGACTGATGAGCCCCGTCAGGGGGAGGAACACCCCGTCTGCAGCCGCCGGAGATAAGGCACTTATGAGATAAAATCACGCAACACAAATCTGACTGATGATATTTTGAAATACCAAAGCAAGGAAATTATTTGACACCTTATTTGGGTCAGGTGAATGTGTGTAGAACCACATGGCTGTAATGAAAATAATGTGGTGAGGGAAGATTAAATGTTTGTCTTCAGAGGGGTTATCTTCCCCGACTTCAACATCTGCATGCCTCACTCCATGGAACTCATTGGGATTAACATGTGGGAAGGGATTGCTCTGCATCAAAACTAATAATAAAAATAAATAAATGTAACGGATAATGAGCACACTTCTGTTTCATGTTGACATAGACAGAGGAAAATAATTTAAGTTTTTAAATTTAGGAAAAAACCCAATATTTCTTGTAACAGTAAAGTCATCAATTATTCCCCGGATGATGATTACTTTTAAATGGTCATTACAGCATTACAGTTTTAGTAGTATATATTACTGTTGGTTGTCTGTCATGCTTCTAATCTATTAATTAAAGCTTATTCAACAGTCATACTAGAGACGAGGCCAATGCCGTGGGATTTTGTTGTTGATATATAATTGCTTTTCTTTCCAAGCAACCTTTTGCACATTCTGTTTTCTACCTGGTTCTCCCACACATTTGTCAGCACTCTGCAGCGCAGAGAACCTATGGTTTTAAACGTCTGATAAACAGGTCTTGTTATCCGGAGGTGTTATTTGGCATTTCGTTTGCTCGAACGCCCTTCACGTGTGAGTTGTTTCCATCCACTCGTACAGTCTAGATGCCACAAGGTAGATTCTTATTCCGCTTAAATGTGAGTGTGAAGTCAGCCGCTATGACACATCATGATGCGGTTACAAATGAATGACCCCGTCTGCTTTGCTTTAGGGATTGGATACAGATAATAATCAAAGGTAACTGTATACAGTATGTGTCAGAAGCATTGGGAAAGGAACATTATGTTCAAAGGAAGCAGCACAAGAGACATCACCGTCTCTTACATTACATTTAGCTGATGCTTTTTTCCAAAGCAACTTACATGCTATACAGTAGACACAGCAACGCTGAGCAATTAGGGTTAAGTGTCTTGCTCAAGGACACATCAACATGGACTAGCAGAGCCGGGGATCGAACCACTGATCCTCTGCTTGAAAGACAGACTTTCTAATCACTGAGCCACAGTCGCCACTGCATCATCATCGTCATCATCATCATCATTGTTTTGACACTGATAACATATTTAGTTTTTGTTCCTCCACCCTTACTTTGAGTTTCAACAGGTCTTTATAGATATCAGAGTGATATTTTACTAGTTTTAACAATGTCCTGTGAGACTCTAGTCAACGCATTGTCCTGTGGCAAGACAACACAAGAAGGAAATGGTTTTTGAATCCTGTTGCAAAGGGTCCTCTGTGAAAAGGAGAGAGAGAGAGAAAAAAAGGGAGCAATATAAATTGATAGCACTTCAAAATGAGGAAGGTATGACGGAAGGCTCTAATCATAAAAGGGTGCAACGAAAGTCATTGTGTTTTCAAAGGCTCAGGGAGGAACAATTAGGGGAAGATAAGCTATTCTCTCTACTATCATTTCCCGCCGCCATTTTCCACGACAGACTTTTCAATAATACGGTTTCTCTGAATCGCACTCCTATCTGTTTAATGGTCAGCCCTCATGAGAATTGCTCAAAGATATGTGATCGCTTTTGCAATAGAGTTGGCTGCACATATTTCCCTTTGGCCCATTTCTCTGCATCTCTGAAGCATTTCACGACACAACCCCCCCCCCCCCCCCCATTCTAAGCTCCCTCTCACTATCGCTTTCTAAATGGGAGTGTGCTGATGCGCTAATGAGCGAAGACAAAGCTCGCAGCATATGGTGATGATAATGAGATGAACAATGTTTGGAAAACAGGGCCATATATAAGGCTTAGGATCTGACACATTGCTTTGGAGAAGACAGACAGTGTTGTGCACTGAATGCCATACAGCAGCCTTAAGGCTACATGATATATGGTCATTATTGTAAATGGTTGGGTGAACTAGAATTCGGGGGAACCCGAGAACCCTGCCCTCCTCAGGCTGTGGAGGAGATGAGTTCGGCGGGGGAACCCCTGCTCCTTCCTCCGACAGGGAGTCCTCGTCCTGGTCCGGGACAGTGGAGGGCCCAACAACCGGTCTCCCACGGCCACGGCCCCTGGCGATGTTGCTTGGAGCGGGCTGGTCCGGATGTTGCCGGTGGAAGTCTCGGATGAGGCTTCGGTCCTCTATGTGCCGTGCAGGAACCCAGGATCTCTCCTCCGGACCGTAACCCTCCCAGTCCACGAGATACTGGCAGCCCCTTCCCCGTCTGCGAGAGCGGATTATACGGCGCACGGTGTAGGTGAGTCCCCCTTTCATGAGGCACGGTGGGGGCGGCGGAGGAGCGGCTGGCACCAGCGGGCTCACCCTGAACGGCTTGATCTTGGACACATGGAATGTCGGGTGTGCCCGCATCGCCCGAGGAAGCTTGAGTCGGACTGCCACAGGGTTGATGACCTTCCCGATGGCGAAAGGCCCCACGAACTTGGGTGCCAGCTTGTTAGACTCCACCTGCAGCGTAAGGTCCCGGGTGGAGAGCCAAACCTTCTGGCCCACCTGGTACTCCGGGGCTGTAGAGCGACGACGGTTAGCTGTTGTGGAGTACCGGTCTGCCGCCCTCAGGAGGGAAGCCCTAGCACGGGCCCAGGTCCGACGACAGCGACGGAGGAAGGCTTGCACAGAAGGGCACGAAGCCTCCCTCTCCTGGGCTGGGAAAAGAGGAGGCTGGTACCCGTAGGCGCCCTGGAATGGTGACATCCCGGTTGCGGAGCTGGTCAGGGTGTTGTGGGCATATTCCACCCACAACAGATGCTGGGACCAAGAGGATGGGTCTTGGGACACTATACACCGCAGGGCCGCCTCCATCTCCTGGTTCATCCTCTCGGTCTGCCCGTTGGACTGTGGATGGTACCCGGATGACAGGCTGGCGGTGGCTCCCAGGAGGCTGCAGAACTCCCGCCAAAACACCGATGCGAACTGGGGCCCTCTGTCCGAGACCACGTCCACTGGAATTCCATGAAGACGGAAGCCGTGGACGAGGAGCAGCTGTGCCATCTCCTTGGCGGACGGGAGCTTGGGCAAGGCCACCAAATGGGCCATCTTGGAGAAGCGGTCCACAATGGTAAGGATGACCGTCTTCCCGTCCGATGGTGGCAGACCTGTCACGAAGTCCACCGAGATGTGGGACCAGGGGCGATGCGGCACCGGGAGAGGCTGCAGGAGGCCGGACGGAGCTCGGCGCGACGACTTGCTCTGGCTGCAGGTTCGGCAGGCTCGGACATACTCCCGGGTGTCCTCCTGCATCGTGGGCCACCAGAACCGTTGCAGGAGAACGTCCCGGGTTCTCTGGACCCCGGGGTGGCAGGTCAACTTTGAATTATGGGCCCACTGGAGTACCTCCGACCTCAGAGCTGTAGGCACGAATAGGCAACCCGTAGGGCACGCACTCGGACCCGGCTGACCCTCGGTGGCCGCCGCCACTCTCTCCTCAATCTCCCAGGTCAGGGAGGCCACAACACAAGGGGACGGGAGGATGGTGTCGGGAGCACTGGCGCCATCCTCCTCTCTCTGGAACTGACGGGACAGCGCGTCGGGTTTGATGTTGCGGGAGCCGGGTCTGTAGGAGAGGGTGAAATTGAACCTGGTGAAGAAAAGGGCCCATCGTGCCTGTCGGGAGTTGAGTCTCTTCGTGGTTCGGATGTACTCCAGGTTCTTATGGTCCGTCCAGACCAGGAAGGGTTGCTTGGTTCCCTCCAGCCAGTGCCGCCATTCCTCCAGGGCCAGTTTAACCGCTAGGAGCTCCCGGTTACCAATGTCATAATTTCTCTCGGCTGGGGAGAGACGCCGAGAGAAAAAGGCACAGGGGTGGAGCCTCTGGTCACTGGCTGATCGCTGGGACAGCACAGCCCCTACCCCCATGTCCGATGCGTCCACCTCCACGACAAACTGCCGTTCGGCGTCGGGGACCTGGAGGATGGGCGCAGAACTGAAGCGGTCCCTCAGAGTCCGAAACGCCGTATCTGCCGCATGGGACCATCGGAAGGAGGCCTTGGAGGATGTCAGGGCGGTGAGGGGGGCGGCGATGGAGCTATAATTGTGGATGAAGCGCCTGTAGAAGTTGGCAAAGCCCAGGAACTGCTGCAGCTTCTTACGGGTTTCCGGGACCGGCCATCCCCTGACGGCGTCAACCTTGGCAGGGTCCATCTCCAGATGACCCGGGGTCACTATGTACCCCAGAAAGGACACAGACTGTGCGTGAAACTCGCACTTCTCGGCCTTCACGAACAGGGAGTTCTCTAGCAGGCGTTGGAGGACCGTCTGGACATGGTGGACATGCTCCCCGCGGGACTTGGAAAACATGAGGATGTCGTCAAGGTAGACGAAGACATACTTGTTGATCATATCCCGGAGGATGTCATTGACCAAGGCCTGGAATACCGCCGGGGCATTGGTGAGGCCGAAGGGCATCACCAAATATTCGTAATGTCCTGAGGGCGTGTTGAATGCAGTCTTCCACTCATCCCCCTCCCGGATGCGGACGAGGTGATAGGCATTACGGAGGTCGAGCTTGGAGAAGATGGTGGCCCCTTGCAGTAACTCGAAGGCCGAGGAGATGAGGGGAAGAGGGTGCCGGTTCTTTATGGTGATGTCGTTGAGACCCCGATAATCGATGCATGGCCGCAGTGTCTTGTCCTTCTTCTCCACGAAGAAGAAGCCTGCCCCCGCTGGAGATGACGAAGGTCGGATAATTCCCGCCGCCAGGGAGTCATTATTGTAAGCGTCCATGGACTCTCGTTCGGGACCCGACAGGGAGTACAGGCGGCCCTTGGGCGGCGAGGTGCCCGGCATCAGGTCAATGGCACAGTCATAAGGCCGATGCGGGGGCAGTGAAGTCGCCCTTGCCTTGCAGAACACCTCCCGGAAGTCCTGGTACTCGGCTGGAACCTGGGATAGCTCGGGACAGGAACTGGGGGGCGTGGGCTGCTGCGGCACGAAGGCCCCCTTGAGGCAGACCTGGTGACAAGAATCCCTCCAGCCGAGGATAGCCCCCGTGGCCCAGTCGAGGTGGGGGCTGTGCCGACGTAGCCACGGGTAACCCAGGATCAGAGGATGGCTGGAAGACGACAGGAGGTGAAACTGGATGGTCTCCTGGTGGTTGCCGGAGATTAGCATGGGGACCGGGGAAGGCTGGTGCGTGACCATCTCCAGGAGATGGCCATCCAGGGCTCGGGCGGGAACAGGGGTGTCAAGTGGGACTCTCTCTAGGCCCAGTTGTGTGGCCAGGGCCTGGGACATGAGGTTGGCGTCCGCCCCAGAGTCTATGAGAGCGGCCAAGGTGTGTGCACCCCCCTGGAGCAGGAGCTTGACCTGAAACCGGGGGCGAAGGCAGGCGGAGGAAGATCTTGCTGCAGCGTGGCTCACCAGGACTTCCTCACTCCCTGGTGAGCCGAGTCTTTTAACGGGCAGCGGGAAACAAAATGTCCGGCCTCCCCACAGTACATACACAGGTTCCCCCTCCGGCGGCGCTCCCACTCTTCGGGGGTGAGCCTGGTGCGGCCCACCTGCATGGGCTCCGGCCCATGCCCACTATTCGCCACGGGTGCAGAGGAACCGGACGCCGAGGCGGCAGCTGGCCAGCAAACTGAGTTGGGACGACCCGGAGCGTTCTGCCTCCTCTCTCTTCTCCGGGCCTGGATACGGAGGTCCAGCCGAACCGTCAGCTCGATAAGTTCCTCCAGCGTGGCAGGTGGAGGATATGAGACCAGTTCATCCTTGACGTAGTCCGCCAGACCATGCAGAAAGGCATCGCGCAGCGCTGCAGTGTTCCAGTCGCTCCGACGGGCTCTAATCCGGAAGTCGATGGCGAAATCGGCCACGGACTGGTTCGCTTGGCGCAGGAGAGCAGGTCACGCGCGGCCTCGGGTCCAGCAGCGCCCCATCCGAACACCCTGCTTAGTTCCTCCGAGAATGCCTGGAACGATGCACAGGCAGGCGTCCGTCTCTCCCACTCTGCTGTTCCCCAGAGGAGGGCTCTGCCGGTCAGATTGCTGATTACGTACGCCACCCTGGCTTCCTCGGTGGCGAACGTGTATGGCTGCAGGCTGAAGAGTAAGGAGCAGGAGGTCAGGAATGAGCCGCAGAGTTCAGGATCTCCAGCATATCGCTCGGGGGTTCCCACTCGGGGCTCGGAGATCATCCTGGGCTGTGGCGGAGCTGGAGCAGGAGGTTCCGGGGTGGAGACTGGAACTGCAGGAGGACGAGTGGACATCAGCTGCTGCAACTGGGCGGAGAGGGCTGCCAAGGCATTGGTGTTGGCCTCTGCAGCTCGTCTGGCGTATGCATCAGCCTCCTCCAGTCTCTGCTGATGTTGCCTGATTGCGTTCTCAATCCTCTCAAACCGATCCTGTGGTGAGGGTGGTCCTGCTGGGTCCATGTCTGGCCAGATTGTACTGTAACGGGTGGTGTACGGACCCAATCGCAGAACTGAGGACTCAAGAGACAGAGAGCTGAAGTTCAACACTTTAATCAAGCTCAGGCAGCCAGGTGTACAGCTCGGGAGCCTGCAAGCAGGAATCGGGGCCCAGGCGAAGCGGGGAGTCCGGGACAGGCGAGGTCGGAGCCGGGAAGGCAGGCAGGCGGGTCGGAGACTCGGGAGGCAGGCGAGACGGAGAGTCAGGAACAGGCGAGGTCGGATCCGGGAAGACAGGCAGGAGAGTGCTGGAGAGACGAGCATAGCAACGAACAATCTGGCAATGAGTGAGTGTGAACCTGGTGCTTAAATACTGGCCTGATTGCAGGTGATGTGAAGCAGCTGGGTGCGCAGGTGAACGGAGTGAGCAGACGAGCTGGGTGTGACTGACAGGCTGAGTGGAGCAGACTGATGAAACTGTGACAGTTTAACACTATTATACCAGTGGATATTGATGCAGTATTTCTTTCATATGGGTGAACTGTCTGTTTTTGGCTCAGACACATTTTATTTAATGTGACAGAAGATGTTTAAAAGGTTTAACCTATTTATAACTTTCAGCTAACCATTTCAATTAACTATAGCCTACATTACTTTTAGCTAACCAATTCAACCAATTATATAGTATTTTAGCAATTTCAACTCCTTATCTGTTACTTATTAGCAAATAATTTCAACCATTGGCTTTTAGCTTTTTCCCCATGTATCCAAAAGTTATCATTTTCCGCTGTTTATTCATTATTTTTAGCGTATGGATTAGACTTCTCTGCTGTCTTGCCAACTATTTTTCCAAAATATTTTGTGTTGCAACTTGAGGTGTTCAGCTGCAATATCTAAACTAATCTTTCGACCTACCCGCTGGCAACTGCAGAACTACCCTCTGGGGTGCGAGTACCCATCATTGGGAATCCCTAATTCTAAAGTAGCCCACTCTGTGACTTTTTAAGCACCTCCAAAACCTGTATGCAGTTTGTCTTTCCTAAAGTTGTCTTTCCTTCAGGCAGTAAGCCTCAGTGTCAAATAGTTATTATCTGTGAGCTCTTTGGCCCTTACTCTTCAAACGTGCCCCCCACTGCTGACGGTGCCAGCAGGTAGCAAGACCCACAGAGCCACAGACATCTGTTCTGTTCTCACTGTCTGTCTCTCTCTCATTCTAGGAAACGGCATATATATATATATATGTATATATATATATATATATAAAGGATCGGATGAACTTTCTCTGCCATCAATCATTCAATCATGTAGGTTTGACCTGTTCACATCAGAGCCCAAACACGTCTGCTCTGCTCCAGCCTCCACATGCTCAACTCCCTCACCTCAACGCCCACCATACAGAGGGGATTTTACACCCAAAATTCATGCGAGCTCAGCGGTCGCACAGCGCGGCCTCTGCTCGCTCTGTGACCCTGGCTGTCCTCCGTGCTGCAGGAGAGAGATATGGGCCGAAGGGATGAGGTCAAGACAGATGCCGTACTTCTTATGCGCTGTAAACAGACAGGGGGGTGCAAATAAAGAGGAAGCTCTCGACTCCCGCCTTACACAGTCTCACACATAACCTGCTTACCATTTTCAGTGTGACTAAATATGCATATGCAGAGAAACAGAGAGGACCCCACACACTCCTACTCATGGGATGTGTGCACGCTGTCACATAAGGGTGAGTGATTTGGACGAGTCAAAGCTACATTATAAATACAGACAGCTTCACACATTAGAGAATGATTGTTTGTGGTCACATGATGCATTTCTTGGGCACCAGCTAATATGACAAAGATGTTTACTGTTGCTCCCAGTTCCATAAAACAGTACAAGCAGCAGCAGCTTTGGACAAATTCACATGTCTCATCTTTCATTTTGTGGCTGTATTTACATAGTTTTTCATTGTCGGTGCAGACTTTTGTGTCAACATCTTTTCAGCGTCAAAATGCTTTGCTCGGTTATATGACTCATAAAAATGCCCTTTTTTTTCACCAAACCAGAGCACATCTTTCAATAACACATGCATGCTTTTTTGACAATGCCTGACAAAGCCGTTGTGGATGCGACCTAGAAGGAGCTCAGAGGAGGCAAGCATACACGTGAAGAATAAGTGGAGGGAGATGAACAGACAGACCGACGGAGCAGCAGGCAGCATAACATAGGTTGCATAACAATTACTTTTTCAGTACAGTACAGCCGGCCTGCCTGTTGATATGTGGGCGCGGGTGACAATGCGAACTCGCCGTGTGCTGCAGAGCAAATACTACACGAGAGAATACTGTTGCCATGACAAGAGGGAGCGATGGAGAGGGTTGAGTAATGACAGAGAGGCAGTTTTGCAGCTGAAGAAAAGAAGAGGGTTTATCCATTCGCAGAGTGAGGAGAAAGAGGGAATAATAGATGAGTCAGCTGCTTACAATTTTCAACGGCGAATCAAACAAGCAGAGAAATTACACTGTACAGTCAGTAGCAATGGAGTCAGGCCAAGCACGAGATAGAAGCACTCCTACATACATGTGCTCTGGCTTTCTTTTGATGTTCCTCTTACGCTTTTACTTTTTTGTTTCCTCTTGCACACACAACTACACAGCACACATCAAGGGACACAGATGAACGTGTTGTCGACCCTATTTCCACCCCTTCAGTGTGTGAAGCAGAACAGAATATATTCTTGTCTGGGACATGAGAAAAGCACAGATACCACATGTCTGCCTCGGGAGGATTGCCTCAGCGCTCCATGCTGGATGTCTGGCTTCCCACGAGAAAGACAGCGCGGCTTTGAAATCGCTCTGTGTTTTGGTATATGACTCGGCCTCTGCAGTGCTATCTAGTGCACACTCATGTCGTGCATTGCTGACTGCACTGTCTGTTACCTGCCGGTCATAAGCTCATCATCCACACACTGTCTCATCAGTGCGGTCACACTTACAGTAATCCTGACATTTCCGCGCCTTCGCCCTGCAGGGTGAATTCATGCAAATGTTTCTTTATTTAACGTAAAAAAAAAAAAGGTTCAAACGTTGGGACATATGTGAAATGAAATGCATGATTACTTTTCCCATAAATTCCTTGAGCAGTACCCTGTAACGACTTCATCTAAATAATTTCCCATATTTCTCCCGTCCGTGATTGATATAACATAGCAATGATTCAGCTAATTTACAGCCACTTTTACGATGTACTTTTACAAGTTGCCAGTGTTGTGAGCATGGCTTACCAAGATATAAATCTATAACACTGGGCAAAAGCCAGACTTCCATCTGTCGAGCTCACAGAGGTCTGAGGTAAATCATAGTAACTGACCTTTGGAAGTCTTATAGCAGCCATTCTTGCAGCTGTGAGATACATCTAGCTGTAAAAAATACATGACTGGTGTATCTGGATGAACAGACTTCATTTTTAACTCAGTGGATTTCCTACTTCAGTGGGAAAATATATAACTGTTCTTTAATGGGCGTCTCTGCTTATTTTCACAAAACTGACATGGCATAACAGCGGTGCGTTGTTACAGCCTTGATAACTTATCTGCTATCGCTCCCAAAGTCTAAATTTAACTTGACATACTTTGACAAAATATTTACTTTACCTCACACATATTACTCTACAAGGTACCGACTAAAATGTTCTCCCATGTACCGTAATTGTACATTTTTCTGCAACAATACAGCCTCACTGATATTAATGGGGAAGTTTTATTTTATTTTAAAGGCACTGAGAGAGACCCAAGAGCAGTTCATCTTAAATTTAATTAGGAAGTTTTGACGGTCTTTTGAATCTTTCATTTGAAAGGTATTTAAACAAATGGGACCAATAAATGAAGGAATTCATTTCAATTTATTCATTCAATGTAGGATCATGCAGTTAACCTGGTGTACCTCCAGCAAGACCTGCAGGTTATGTGATCATGACAGTCCTTCATGTGAAATAAGTTTAGCAATATGAAATTTGCTGAGCGCATTGAAGGTTTCAGTATAATAAATCCTATTGCGATTTCTATTGATGGATTAATAACTTTTCTCTTCAGATTCCGCATTCTCAGATTTCTTTCTTTCTTAACTTAATACATTGGCTTTTTGACAAGCTCTGACTTGGCCATTTTGACTGCTACACATTTACTGTCATTCTTTTGCCAGGAGAATTTGGTGGTGCCAATTATACTTCAAAAACTTTGTTGAAGGACTCAGTAAAAAATATTGCAAGAGCCCGTATGTGACGAAGGCATTCTGTGGCTAAAATGAGAAACGTTTGATTGGGGATCAAAGTTTTGTCTTCAGTTTCCATTTTGTTTGACACAATGGACTTGTAATTGCCACTGCTTGTCAAACTGATATACCCAATATATCCAATTTATTTCATTTTCTTTGTAGTTTGCTGCAGCCCTAATCTTGGGGAAATATTCCAGTTGCGAGAATACAATCTGGCAGTCACTGGAGATAGTTAAAAGGCAGCGGTGAATCAGTGTGTTTTGGTGCAGCTCAGTGACGCACTGTGACCACAGCAGCAGACTCCCACTGCTACCCTTCCATCGTCCTGAAGGGCGTCCTGCTGACAGCTGTCGGTCATCCCGCTGAATGGGTTCATAGTACGATGATGTCATCATGGTTGTGTGTTTGTTTTCCCTCTGTGTGTGATCCTTTTCACCAAGATCAAAACGCAGAGATGATAGGAAGACACATCCTGGAGCAATATCACAGAATAGTTGGATGTATTTTTTTGTTTGTTTATCTCTCAAGATTGCAAAAGAACAAGGTCAGCAATTGTATGTATTTGGGCTCAAGTTTCCATCCTTTGTCCCCCATGTCAACTTTAGAGCTAACACAGTGTTTCTATTAACTTTAAATAATTATAGCACTCGGTAAGCAAAGAGAACTGGAGGGAAAAAAGTGTCATTCACACCATAATGGCAAACAGATTATGACAATTATTATGGGAGCATAATGAAGAGAGGAACTATTTAACTTTTGTCTTTGAAAGTGGTTTACGTTGCTCTAGTTCCCGCTTGCATTTAAAGTAATAGTTTAACATTTTTGGAGCTTCTTTTCTTCTTTTTTTTTCATTTTCTGGTAGCGAGTTAACCAAAACAATGGAGCTACACAAAGAAACAGTTAACCTAGCTTAGCTTAGCACAAGCCTTTGAAGGGTTGTTGAACGCAGCCCTTTTGCTCTGTTTTATTTTGCTCTGTTTTGCTTTGTCGTTCTGCTGTTTTTGTTCTGCTGTTTGGGTTTGGTTTGCATGGTTTTCCTATGATTTTTATTCTTCATGTTTTGGTTTTTAGTGTTTGTTTTTGATTTATTTTAAATGTTCTAATAAACTTTTTATTTTATTAAAACACATCTCTGGCCAAATCAGGCATGAATCTGTATCCTTAAGCACATTATATCTAAGGGTGCTTTTTACTTATATTTCTTGGGGTGCAAGTCCTGGGGACTTCCCCCAAGACACATTGCCACCTGGGGACTTCCCCCAAGACTCCATCACACTAAGTTAGCTGACGCTTTTATCCAAAGCAACTTACATGATATACAGTAGACCGTAGACACAGCAACGGTGAGCAATTAGGGTTAAGTGTCTTGCTCAAGGACACAACGACATGGACTACCGGTGCCTGGGATCAAACCACCGACCCTCTGATTGAAAGACGGACTTGCTAACCACTGAGCCACAGTCACCCCCATGTTCCTGGCCCCAGCTACATACCTGCAAGTGGTTTCATCTAGGGTTTCCCTGTCTTGGATGATTAGTCGACTCATTGGACAAATTTGTAGAAGTATTATTTTATACATTTTATTTCCATGAAACATACGCACACATCTCTGGTACCAAATGATTTGTTGACACAATTGTATGGCTGTTGACTAAGAATGTTGTTCGTCGAGGACAGCCCTAGTATCAATCCTCTCAGGTAACTCTCCGCCAAAAAGCTAATAAATGTGTTTCCCAAAATGTCCAATTATTGCTTTAAGCCAAAATTCTCCACAGCTGTAACAAGATGTGGAATTGCCAGCTTGTCATACAGCCAGCCAACTTGGCAGAAGGATGTGAGTCAAGTGTAATTCCTTGTGTCAGTAGTCTCTGGTAAAATACTACATACATATTATGAAACCAGATTTGTACTTGTTAGCAACATAAAGCATTAACAGTATAAGCGTATGGTGGTCTCTTTTCTTTTTGTTTGTTGGGGGGACGCTGCCATTTCCATGACTGTTCATGTATTCACTGCGAGCCAGTTCATGGCTTTCCTTATCTAATATAAAACTAAATTATCCATCTTTTCCATTTGTTTAAAGCACGCCAGGAAATTGCTCGCATATCGCAGGCTAGATCTATTCACCGGATATCATCCATTAATAATAAATCATATTCAACCATCTTCGTTTGCTAACATTTTAAGCTTTAGCTTTGCGCAAAAAAAGTAGTTCCAATTGCTCTTTAATGGATTTAGCTTCCTCACTATTAAATCCAGACACGGCATCCCTCCTGTTGCATTTTTGGCTTTGGGAAGGTGGAAAATACAACACTCTCCTTTTAACTTTGAGGATCTTCTGTTGCTCCATACAAACCGCTGAAAGCAGGCCTCCTGCGCCAATTTACGTTGCTAATGAAGGATTGGACAGTAGCTGTTCTCGAGGAGGTCATGGCGAAGGGTCAACTGTGCTCTGCAGCTGGGCAAAATGCATTAGGGAAGGAGACCTCATACCAGAGATCTGTCTTTCATTGCGACTGGAGTGACTGCTGTTTGTTTTTTGAGGGATTCTATTACATGCATGAACGAGAAAGGCTTCAGCATTATCGTGAATGAATGCCTTCAGCTGGTTCCATTTACTTACATTCACAAAGCCTTTAGTAAACCAGATGTCCAAATGAAATCATGTCACTCGTGTCTTTTCCTGTTCACCAAGCACCATGGGACATTGCATCACGCTGGGGAATCTTGTCTCTTGTTCTTTCTTCCACACAACCTCACGCTGTCTCGCACTCCGATGCTCTTTTTAATTGTCTCTACTCTCCCTCTACCTTGTCACTCAGAATATGTGTGTGTATGTGTGATTTGAAGCAGTTCCAGAGCTAAGTGATTAATTAGTAACCACACAACTTGCTTTGCTTGACAGGTGGACTGTGCAGGTTTAAGGCCTTTGAGCGCACCTCGTGCACCGCTGACAGGGAGAAAATGAAGGAGAAAATCAATATTATCGGGTCTTAGCCACATGACTTCCCTTTCTGTTTGCTCTGGAGAAACAAAGGTTCCAT
>CM042235.1:12512411-12589911 GCA_023566465.1 Cottus gobio | reverse complement strand
ATTTAAATAATTATGAGTTATGGGAAATTCGCCTATACCTTCGTTGATGCTCCACAGTCCCGAGTGGGAGCTCAAGTCCTCAAAGTCGCTCTTATTCAAAGGATTCATCTCGATGATGTACCAATATTCGGTTCCGAGGGAAGTCGCCAAAAAAGCGAAACTCAGGATGCCGCAGATGCCGGCTGCGATCACCAGAGCGCCGAAAGTAACCTTCATCCCGATTAGGAGACGTGCGTGTCACCTCTGTCTGGCGCGTAACGCGGGTTTCTAGCGCTGCTCCGGGCTGTCAAGCGTTGACGCGCAACACATCCAGACTATATTATGGGGTTGAGGTTTTAAGAAGAAAATTCTGCCGAGGCGTTAAGTAGAATCTGAAGGGTGGAGATGAGTCTACTTATCCCTTATAACTGAAGGCATGAAGTCCCAGGGCTGCACTCTCTGAACGGCTGCAGCTCCATGCTGGGAGGGACTCGGAGACTCGGGAGGCGTTTACGCGAGAGGTGGAAGGATGAAATAACACACACATACAGGGAGAGTCTGAGTCAGAAAAAGGAAAATACATTTGAGTGGAGAATACCATCACCAAAGATTCATAGTAAAAATAAAGCCAGACATTATGAGGTTGTACAGCTCTCGTATTGCCAGTTTAATTTTCAGATTCACCATAGGTTATAGACATTAGTACATTTCCCATCTCAATCCCGCCCCTCAAATACGGATAACTAGAAAGAACAGGTTTAATTAATAAAAACAGATAGCAAGACAACAGGACAGTTAAGGTGAAGACATAAAGGAAACATGGAACTATGTTGTGAGAAACAGTCAGCCAGCATCAGTCTCTCTCATTCATCTGCATCTGTCGTCGTCTCAGTCTTCGCCCATGACCGTCTTGATGATATCTGCTTTTCTCAATTTGGCTGCCTCTTCAAACTTAGTGACGGGCTCGTTACAGCATTTGATCTGCGAGGAGGAGGAAATTAAATCTGAATGAGACATAATGTTCTCACAGGAAAGTCGCAGAGTCTTGCTGTGCAATTTATTCTCGTTTAAGACATGTAAGGAAAAACTAAAGATAACAGAACGGTTTTTGAAAGTATGTTGGTTACATAGTTTAATCGAACAGTCAATTTATTAAATTATGTAAATCAGTCATTTGAAATGTATGGAGTTCCCCGACATACGTACAATCATCAACTTGTGCCTCTCCTTCTGTAGTTTGAGTAATTCCTCCACAGTCAGCTCTTCTACTTTTTTCTTCAGGGCGATGAACTGGCAGGATGGTGAATGAGATGCGTGCTCCTTCCTACCAACAAGAACAGTAGAAGAGTGAATACTGTATGTCATTTCAAGGACCATTTGCAAAATGTGCACACACACACGTATGGAAGGAATGGACATTATAACATGCACTGTACTTTTACACCATCATCAATAGGCATTATTTAAGGGAATATGGATGTGGGCAACACCTGTATAGAATGTTTCCGTAAAGTCTCAGACGTCAACTGGGGTTGTGATTTAATCCCATAGTACATTACATTACATTTCATTTAGCTGACGCTTTTATCCAAAGCGACTTACATGATATACAGTATACATTAGACTGTAGACACAGCAACGGTGAGCAATTAGGGTTAAGTGTCTTGCTCAGGGACACAACGACATGGACTGGCTGAGGCGGGGTTTGAACCACCTCTGATTGAAAGACTGACTTGCTAACCACTGAGCCACAGTCGCCCCTTACAGGGTATTCAACTCAAATTCAGCGAGGTCCAGTTAGAGAGAATTTCCTCAACAATGTCAAATTTGCACTATATGATGTTGTATGTTAACGTCTGTATGTAATCAACAACTGAATGAATTTAACTGATTTGTCCTGCAGCTTTAAATTCAGTTTATTCGGTCATCAAGCGATGTGGGGTTAGGGATTTTATCTGTGGTTATTAAACCACTCTGTCCTCAAGGTTCTATTCTGTGACCTCAAGGTTCTATGCTCTGACCTCAGGGTTCTATGCTGTCAAGGTTCTATGCTCTGACCACAGGGATCTATGCTGTCAAGGTTCTATGCTCTGACCTCAGGGTCTATATGCTGATCTCCGGGTTCTATGATAAAACGAGTGAAAAGTGTGTAGGCACTTTAGATGAGATTATTAAACCACTTTATTTAATGTGTTAGGATTCTGATCATATTGAGCTCTGCGTTTAATATCGCTGAACACGAGACACTGCTTTTGAACTGGTTGTGGGAATAATAAACATATACAAGTCTTTCCATCTCCTGTCGCTTCCGTGGGTGGAGCTTATTGGGATACACACATGTGATTTGTCGAGTAGGATCACGTGAGATGATTTACAACGTGTGTAATTGGTCGGTGTTTCCTGGACCGCTGAACGAGAGCCATAAAGGCTTGAGAAGCTGCACCGGTTAAATAGAAGTGATCCATAAAAATGTAATAATTCTCAATTATCTATCGTTTTTGGTCCAGGTTCCAGAGACATCGGCGTCTGGGTCCAGACCCGGACCGCGGTCCTGCTGTCAGTGACCTCTGCCATAGTATGTAATTTATTTTCTGAAGAGCTTTGTAACTTTTCTTAAGGTTTCTGCTTAGAGATTAACAGTCTGGTTACCAATACCAAGTCTGCTTGGAGAAGACAGCTGGTAAAACACAAACACAATTATACACACCATATATTATTAAGTTCACCCACAGTGATTTCACAGTAATGGGGCCATTTCAAGGGCCATGAATATAAATTAAAAATGTATAGTTACAAAGACTTCAGATAGTCAATGCCTAAGGTACCGATTTATCAGTCAAGAACAAAATTATATAACACAAGATGGAAGAAAGTCTTGTGACTTATAAATATCATATATAATAAGTGTACATGTTAACTGGACCTGAACAGAGTAAACTCACTCGCACACCAAAAGGAGGACATTTAAATAAGCACATGTACTTTGCAACGTGTTAAATTACAGAATGTTCAGAGCTTTTTGTTAATTGTAAAGTACTTGCTTATTTTGTCCATTACTTCTATCACCGCATTCCCCACACAGTAAGATTACCAGGCAGGCCAAAAAAAGAAAAGAAAGATGCTATTGCATTGCATGAAATTAAGAATCCAGTATTTTTGGCGGTTGCCGAAAAAAATAAAAATAAAAGGTGGCCGTTTCTTTGCCCATGACCCTTCTTTGTTATAACACATTCACGTAAGCCCCCTAACTTTATGGAAGTGCAATATACAATCACCAGAGTGCCACTTTAATCATATGCATATACTGATCAAATTATTTTTTATCAACCTACTTTATTATTCTGCAGTATGGTTTTATAATTTTATTGTGCCATTGCCTGCCGTGAGCTATTTGTCTTTTTACTCTGCTGAGTCACATTTTACATTTAAAAATAAGATGAACTTAAATTAATAAAGAAAGGAAGCGGCATAAATCTCCTGTCCTTTTAGTGGCATTTCTGATTCATTAGCATAATGATGCGATTATCTTACTGTGGGTCATCCTCTGGCTCCCAGCCCTCCAGCTCTTTGAGGCAGAAGAAACACATCGCGATGTCTGGGCTGTTCCCTGACGGGGTGTGAATGAAGCCAGCTTCGGCCATCTAGAGAAACAAATGAACAGACCACATGAAAAAAATATAAAGACGTCTTTGTAGCTGTATGTGCAGCTACAAATGATGAGCTAATAGACAGAAAATTAATTAACAACCACTCAATTGTTCAAAAAAGATTTGTAATAAGCAAAAATGTCCTAAACTGAAACAGGATACCATAGATCTGTAAAAAAATTATTTATTAATTAATTAACCTAATTAACCTTTTGATAATTGATTGTCATTTTCCAAGCTAAAGCTGCCGCTAGTTCTATATTATTGTGTATTTAATGTTTTTGAGTCTTGTGCTGTCTGTCAGACAAAATTATCTTTCAACTCAATTCAGTTTATATAGCCCAAAATCTAAAAAACACATTTGCCTCTGAGGGCTTTACAATCTGTACACATACGACATCCCGGTCCCGGGACCTCACATCGGATCAGGAAAAACTCCACCAAAAAATAGTGAAAACCCTTTTACAAGGGAAAAAAAAGGGAAGAAACCTGGGCTCTGGGTATATGTGATGGGCATTTCTACCATTTTATAGACGAAATTAATGAATAAATCAATCCATAATGAAAATAATGGTTTGGTTTGACCTCCAAAATGTGGGTTGTGAGGAATTGCTGCTCGTTCAGCTTATCCATCAGAACACTTGTCATGACATACTTGACACCGGTCTATACAACTTAATGCTGTGTGTATATATCATGAATATATAGCTATATCATGCATATCAATATTATCTAATTTACAGGCGGACAGCTCAAGCTAAACCCCAGTAAAGATTACAACGTATTAAACTTAAATATGAGCTTCTTTATATTTAGCTCGAGCTAACTATTTGTCGTGTTTCCTCGGAGGCCCGTGTAGTCAACACCGTGTGAAACGTCCACTCACATTTTCCGGGGTACACGAGCAGCCTTCGTCAAATGGCCACCCCTCGAAAGTTTTCAGCCTGTTCTCATAAACATACATTTTGATATCCTCTTCGTTTAACAGCTCCATTTTTATTAAGGGTCAATACACGCCAGTGGTTTTACCAACTGAACCTAGCGGGCTAAAGAAGGGTGTTTTCAAATTTTGGCGAATGTTCATAACGACTCTTTTGATTGGATGATGAAAACAACGTGACCTCGTGTATTCTTCTTCATGGGTCACTCGCTCGACACTTTCATGAAAATGCTCAAGTCCGCCACCCAGTGTTCTCCGCCGCACTCAACTCTTACCGTAAACTTTTAATGGCACTGAAACAAAAAAAATCTTCTTTTCTTTTAAAAAAAAATAAAATTGTTAATTAATTATATTACATCACCCTGTTATCTGCAGCCAGAAAGAATAATAAATACCAAACCCACGTCCACCGTCTGGCATCATGGGTAATGTAGTTCTTGGCTCTTATTGGTCTAAACCGCGACGCGCGGAATTTTGTGAGGGCGTCCCGACGTCCCATCCTCTGTCAACAACCGGTCCAGGAGTAGCTCGTCCAGTCTCGTCCACATATTATATCTCACTATCTCTCACTAAGCTAACAGGGTGCTTAACGTCACATATGCAGACTAGTCCGTTTTCTTCTTCTTCGGGGCTTTGGTTATGGAGGGACGGTGTGCTGTTGAGACTTGGGCCGAGTTTGGCTTTTCAGGATCATCATGCACACCGAGGCTCAAGTCTGGTTTAGCTACAGATGTGTTCCTCTGCACTGGCAACGACCAGATCTATTTCTTCAGTTCTCAGGAAAAACAACTCACGGTAATATAACTCTTACTCTACACTGATCAGGCATGCCAAATACACTGCAACATTAGGTAATTACTTAAGATAGTTATATGTTTACATGTTATGTGTTTGACTGTAATATGTTGTATTATTGCAGGCTGTCATCGAGTGTCCTGGATCTGTTACTGACCTAGTTGGGAGTCATGACAAGCAGTTCCTCTATGTAGCCTGTAGAAGCGGAGTTTATTGTGTCAGCTTACAATTTCTATCATCCAGGTATGAGCACTCGTGTAGGTGGTCGAAACATGTGTTCCTCTAGTGCATATATTGTCCAAAACCATGAATAATTGCCCATTTGTACTGTAACATTGGTTATGTTTAATCTCGTCAAATGTGACCTTTTACCTTTGCAGAGCTCAAAGCTCCCCGGCTGATGCATCCTCCAGTCCAGCTGAACTGAAAATGTCCACTGAGTTTCTTGCTGTTGCAGAAGAAGGAGTGTTATCGCTGCTCCTCGTCGGCTCTGTCCTCCTGACTCTTTCTCAGAGAGACTCGTCCTGGATTTTGACTCTGTACAGATCCTCAAACTATGAGATGCTCCGTTCATTCAGTCTACCACTTGTCTCAGCAGTTGTACACAGTGACACTGAGGGAAAGATGGGAATGAGAAGGAGCCCTATGCTGATTTGTGTCCATTCTAGTGCTGTTGCAACACCACCATCTCCCCTCTCTACTTCTTCATTGGAGACAACTGTAAGTGGCGGACACTTATGCCTCGAGCCGGTCCTCTTCAAACTTCTGTTTGGGATTGACGCCGCCCTCGCCAAGTCACCAGTCATCCTTTGTGGCCTGCCAGACGGGTGCCTGTGTTTTCTTCCTTTGCGTCCCCCAGGATTGCGGCTCAAAGTCCTTCACAGCCTCGAGCAGCCAGTCGTATTTGTCGGAGCATCTGGTGTGAGGGAAGCTGGTCCAGAACATGCACAGTGTTTGGTGGCAGTGGGTGAACAAGGGAGAGTGGTGTTGATAAAATCAGGCAAGAGAGGTTCAGAGGGAGAGGGCAACAGAACAGTTTTTATTGAGGGGTGTGTACAGGGGCCTGTGATGTGTGGCTGTGTGGATACAACGCATCTTTACTACAGCACCGGGTCCGACATGCTGGTGCTGGATCTATCGGATGTCTCATCTGAGAGAGACGGCCATGAAAGGGATGGAGAGACATCCAGTATGATAGACCCTGCCCTCCAAAGCCCCACGAGTTTGAATGTGTGTAGAGTCGTCGCCTTGGCTGAGCCTACATGCAACACTGCAGGTAAGCGGGCCTAGCATAGAGGTGCTGTTACATTTTGCATCAAGTCTCTAGCAGGTCATGATTCTTCTTTCTATTTAACTTGTGACTCTGAATTCTTAAGACTAAACAGTTTTTTTTGTCTTAATTGCTTTTACACAAAAAGGGGAAGTTAAGCTGCTGGGACTGTCTGTTAGAGGGCAGCTCCAGAGGATTACCGTTCCTGTGGAAAGACAGGACGCAAGATTGCCCAAGGTGCCTTCCACACGGGGGGGGCGCAGTGTCAGGGACCTCCTGTCTGCTATCGGGGATGTCTGTGAAAGGTATGCCCAACACAGTAGACTTTATTGTAGTTAATATTCTGTTTCTCTTGATATTAATGTGATTTTTATTGCTTTCCTATAGAGCATCGGTGCTGAAAACTGCCATCAAATCCAAAAACCAAATTCTGAGGCACCTGAATCAGGTGCTTAACATCAGCTTCCTGCTGATGTCCAGCACAAATACTGAAGAGCATCTTCCCATCCAGAAGAAGCCAATCAGATGTCACGCCACGGCCAGTTGGAGCAGATTACTTCAAAACGACTCCCTGAACCTGACATGTGTCCTGGATAATTCAAGCCCTTATGTTTTGGAACAAGGCTGGACACTGAGCCTCGCTGTATTTCCTCTCTCCGGTCCTCCCGGGGCAGGAGGGGACAACTCCTCCACAAACGTCTCATTCCCGTTCCACAATCTCCATCCAGGTGAGACGTTCAAAGTATCGCTGCCCCTAGCAGCTGCCGGTGAAACATCCTTCCCCGTGACGGTGAGCTGCTCACTCATCTTCTCACTCACCGGCCTCCTGGGCGAGGAGGCCGAAAACCTCCCTGGTCTGCAGAGTAGTTGCGTCAGTCTGCCCTTGAACACACTGACGGTGGATTGGCTGCACGCCCTGCAGGTGACCAGTCCCACCGCCACCCATAGGAAGGCCATGTCTCAATCCTACAAGACAGACACCATCCAAGCTTTTTTAAGATCACGGCGGATTAGCTGCAGTGGAAGGGGAGAGGGAGGAGGGGAGGCGGAGCAAGAGCAGCATTCGGCGAGTGTTCGGGTGTCATCAGAGTTGCTGAGGGACACACTCATGTTGAAAAGCTCAGATTTGGACGCTCAGGGGCACTCAAAGTTGGCTCCTCAAAATGTGTGCCTCTCTCTGCTGGAGTGGCTGTTGTCTGAAGCTCCTGGAGGCGTCACAGCAGGACGCCAAGGAGACAAGATGGCACTCAGCAGCTCAGTAGTCGGTGCGCAAGATCCAAACGGACACACAGTCAAACTGACTGCAAAAGAGGTAAAGAACGATCCAGGGTTGTGTTGATAAAGGTTTATTTATCTTGTATTATTTCAATGAAATAGTTGCTGCTTTGGTCTGCAGGTAAATGTAAGGGAGGAGAGCACGGGGAAGGAGGAGTCCCTGACCGCAGTGGAGGTTCAGGTTGAGAGCTCCTCTCTGGCAGCAGTGTGTGGACTGCATCACGCTGTGCTGCGCCGGATTCAGGTACAAACACACATTTTCAGAGGAAAGGTAGGGACATTTACAACTTTTTTTGTTATACTTGGCACCGTCATGTTTTTTTTGGAGGAGGAAGGAGGAGGAGGATATAGCCGGTAACTGAAAACTGCCTCATTGCCAGTCTTTCACAAGTTCTCACCACAGGATTATGGAAAGACTAAGTGATACAATCAAACATGTTAGTTGTTGCATGCCAATTTGGATCTTATGAGAGGGAAACCAAATTAATTCCCTCACACAATCACAATGATTAGACTGGAGCTACAGCACAACTACCTCCGACTATACTCTGTTTCTTCACACAGGCTCTGTTGCAAACGGCTCCGGAGAGGGCTGCTTCTACGAAGAGGATCCAGAGTTTAGGGTTAAGACCGGCTCTGCAGCGGGCCGAGGTAAGACCTATGTGTACTTCATTTTTGGCTATTTGTCTATTTTGCATGGTTGATGTTTAAATCTAAATGACCTTGGTGGTATTTCTTTGTCAATCAGCGTCTGTTGCAGCAGATCCGGCAAAGTCGAATCTCAGGGGCCTTCGGTGGGGGCGTGTCCACGGGGCAGATGACCCAATCACTTCTTGGCGTTTACCAAGAACTCAGAGAAAACCCTCTCCTTATAATTTAACACTTTTTTTTCCTGCTGAGCCCACGCAGCTGCTCTCTGCCTTTTCCAATGTTATGTAACCCGTCTTTGCTGCTGATGCATGAGAAATAATGTACATAAATGTGCTTTTTCATCCCTGTCAATGACTGTTACCATTTTATATTTTACACAAAGAAGAATTTATGATTCAATATGTTGCTATTGTACATCACCCAAGTCTTTTGCTTCAACTCAATCTCACTTTACAAGCCATTACATTCAACTCAAGGTGACTGCCGAGCTCAGGTGGAATAACAATATCTCCAATCACAGTCTAAATGGGTGTCAGACATGTAGGTGTAACATTGACACATTACATGATGTCTTAATAGGTCTTGAACAATTGCACACATTTCCAGAAGACTGCTAGATTGCAGTGGTTTGATGATGCAGTTTCAAAAAAGAAAAGAAAAAGTAAGTCATTACATTTGAATGAGGCTTCTAATCATCCTAAGAGATTGTTCAAGTGTACATCAACTGAAATAAAGTCAAGTCTGGACAAGACAGGATGGATCGGGGGTTTCTACATTGAGGAAACATTCTTGATAAGTCTTCCACCATTGGACTGTGTGCTGTTAATCCACTGAAAGTATAAGTATGGATGGATGAGTGAACAGGCCTACTGCGCACAGGCCCCCTGGCTTTCACTGGCAAAATATCACTCAAAGAGACCACAAAGAAACATGCAACTACAAAGACAGAGGCAAAACAACTGAAACAAGATTCATGGAATGGGGGAAAATAACCACAAATAGACACAAAGCAACAACAAAGAGACTCAAAATGTCTACAAAAAGATCAAAACAATTATAAAGTAACACAAAATAACCACAGAGACACAACCACAGGAAGATGCGCTACGACTACAGAGAGTCACATAAGAGGGTAAACAGACTTTATGTCTTGCTCCTGTAGAACATGTCCTAAATATGGATATGTTTGGTGAGCAGGTCAACCAAAGAGCAATCTTTTCTTCTCCGACTATTCTTTGAAGGTTTTTCATTGGCACAAGCCTTAAAAAAGCTTGAGTCTTTTGTCTTATTGACGTCTAGGACACTTGCACACCTGTAGTTCAGTTCATTTGGTCAGAACGAAGGTTAAAAAGGAATTGTTGTATCTTAGTTCTGATCCGGTTCATGGTCACACTGGCTTTTTACCAATAAACCACATTAGTTACCTGTCAGTCTATATAAGACATAGACTTTATATAAATTCATATTATACTTTTTGTTTTTACAGTCTATCCTACAACACAATCCTGGTAGCAATGTGACATTGCTAAAACAGAACATAACCAGTCGTACAAGTGTATTTTTTGTTATCTTTATGTTCATAAAAGACAGAAGAAATGTGGAAAACAAAACAGAGAGACAAATGCAAAATCCTCCCCCTACCAGTTGCTTCCTATTAGTAATGCTACCATATACACGAGTCTTGCTTTCAGTCCAACTTCTAGAAACCCAATCATGCTTCTCTCCTAAGGAACATCCTCGGACATGCTAATCACTTCTAAAAGGTGACCTTACTTATAATGGTGATCAAGAGTAGAAAGGTGATGCCAAGAAAAGATGGGGTTTGCACGTCATTGTTGAAAGTAACACATTGAAAAAACAAAACAATCTGAAGGAACAACACAACAACTTGAATGTTCATTCACACTAACTTCACTCAAGACTTATCTTGGTACGGTCAGTTCATCTTTCTCCTGTCTTATGAGGCAATTATCTGTCGTGAGGTCTCTGTCTCTTTGTAACAAGAAGGTGAAAAAAGTGGGATAAAATCAGGACAGGATGTAACTCGTCTCTGATGAGTAACTGTTGTCTTTCACCTCCAGATAAAGCATTTATTTGGTGAATAGCGTGTGATGAGAGGAGTCAGCGTTCCGACTAATGGATTGTGTTAATACTCCCACAGGGCTGAGCTGCTCAGGCTGAGTCCATCTCCCTTCAGCGTGCCTCCCTGGTCTCCACGCAGGTATTTGCCGTTCTTGTCACGGATGGCGAGGCGACCGTGCTCCAGGAGCTCCAGAGTGAAATCCTCAGGGGCCTCGCCGTCTGAGCACACTAGTCCAGCGCTGTTCACGTACCAGAACCGACCGTCCACGCCTGCAAGTTTGAACACACAAAGAGTGGAGCAGCAGCTTGATGTTTTTTTTCGTGGCTGAAACACAGATATGTTTGAGAGAAGGGAGCAAAGAAAGAAGAGGCAGGGATTTCATCAATCTTGTTTGAGCGGGTGCGGCCTGACCTTTAATGTGGTACGCCCCATTACTGAATTGCAGGGTGAAAATGTCATAGACCGATCTGCTGCCGTCCAGTAAGTTGGAGTTCTTGTGGTGGCAGATGAATCCATTCTCTCCTCTCAGGATCAGCATGGGTCGGTTGATCAGCTTCAGAGTGAGCTGTTCGTCCTCGCCTGACAAAAAGGTGACGAGCAAATCAGAGGGAGCACAGGGGAAGTCAGAGTGAGGAGGTACAATAGTGAAGAGATGGATGGAGAAGAACAAAACCTAGAACGTCTTTTACCTATGGAGTCACTGACAGCCAGGAGCTGGCCATTCTTCTTGATGCAGATGTATTTTCCATTGTTAGCCTTTAGCGCCACCCTGTGGCCGAGCCACTCCACTGAAAACATAGTGTTTGCTGACCTGCAGGTCCATTACAGGGGAGAAGAGGAGTCTTTCTTCGCTTTCAAGTGCTTTGGGAAATACTGTGATTGCCCGTTGAGTGCACATACAAGGTAAAGCAGGTTAACTAGGAGAGACTGAAGTTTTTCTGAAAATCTAATTTAACAAGATAAGTTTAGGGGGTTGAGATCATGTACTCAAACCAGTGGCATATCATTATGAATGCAAGCAACTATTATCATCTATTATTTTCATTCTTTCGGTGTTAGTTATGAGAATGGGTTGGTGAAAATGTATTATTATTATATTCCTTAAAAATATATCTGTCGTGTCATAAAATTCCCTTTAAATTGTATAAAGCATTGATTTACAGCTATACCTAGTAAACTCAGATGTCAAAGTTCATGTGGAATAGTGAGTGCATGTGATTAAAAAAGAACATTTATGTTTATGATGGTGAGGTAATCGTTCCTTTTCTAGGCCCATATCTGTAATATAAATTATAGAACTGACACATGCAATTGATTATGGCTACACTTTTACTCTGCACAAGTTACATGAGAGCGTTCACTCACACTTCAGAGGCTGTAATCTGGATGCCTCCGTGGGCCACCAGATCCCAGTAGTTCCCTTGGCTAGTGCGCAACGTACACTTCCTTGTTTCCTTATCGATCTCCATCTGAAACGTCTCCATGTCCGTCTCATCTTCCTGATTGGCTGCAAGGCTTACTCCTGTGAGGGCATAGCAAGCATGGAATGTCATTAATACTTCAACATTAAAAATTGAGGACTATTTAGTGTCTGGATAACGCTGTTCACAATCTTCTAATAATGGTCACTTTCCATTTCAGTCATTTCTCAGTTGTATTGCAGTTTTATATTGCATATTTGCAATTGCTGCTGGAACTTGTGTTCACAAAAATACATGTGATTGTACTGAGTAGGTGTAATTTGATCACAAAATAAATAGATTTCTCTACAGACCTCTTTTTTCCTTTTTGGATTCAAAGTGAAAAACCAACAATGTAATTTGGGAAAACAGCAACATAGCAGTTTGCTCATCAGGTTGTATTGTTATGTTTAGTTTGGCCCAGCATGAAAGAGTTGGTAATCACATTTGATCCTGGGATGTTGGGTTATTTTTAAGCAATTCTGTCTTAAACTGCACCCTTGCTCTGATGAGCCAAGGATATACTTTCCTGAGGGTAAACACATTTTCACTGATTGACGTTCTGCATTAACAGACAGAATATATGTAACAAGAATAAATGCGCTAAATGTGCCCTTGCAGGAAGATCTTCCAAAGACAAGCTCTCACACACTAAATGTGCATATATATAATAAAATGTGTGATACAGCGATAACAGAGATAACGGTCATACTCTGCATTAATGAGACTGACTACTTCACAACCAAACAGAAACCACACCTTTGATTGCCAAACACTTTATAGAAATGCTCAGAAAACAATTATTTATCATTTGCATTGCTCACACATCGAAGCGTATTGGTGTAAAACAATGAGAATTACAACACAGGGACATCACTTCCTCTCTGCTTTACTATCAACCACTTCTCTTTTTCAAAAGTCCTTTGTGACATTAAAACGGGCCGCTGTTTTATTTCAACTGTCAACATTATCATGAATGTTGGCCGAAAAAAAACAATTGCTGGCCACCACCAAGAGACAGATTGCAGAGAGCCAAATCCCAAATTAGATTAAATTAGATGCATTTCCTTAATCCTTTAACAACACTCATGAGTGCTCATCAGACCCCACTGTTATCTCTCTCTGCTCCCCTCTCTGGTCCCCCTTCTGCACCTTCCTCCCTTCCCCCATCTCTCCCTCCTTACCCGTGACCCCCTACACCTCCCACAACCTCCCACCATCACCCCACCTCCGGCCCTGCCTATCTGCCCTCTTCACCGCGGGGGTCTGATGTAATCAGCTTTCAAGTGCTACCCGTCCAATCCCTCAATCCCCTCAATAAAAGAATAAAGGAAAAACTGGAAAATACCAGAGGATTTTATGGTCCACACTTAGCGGGATGCACAGATAATTACCAACCCCTCTCAACCCCCGAGCTAACGGTGCGATGAAGGATCAAGCATACAGAAAACATGCTAAACAATGTAACTGGCTATGTTGTACGATCCATCTTAAAGGACCCAAAGTAAATCATGTATAGAGGGGACTTTTGTTGTAAGAACCAAATTCTATTTGACAATAGCCTTAAAAAGTTAATAAAAATAAAGACGGGAACCACTTGAAAAGGTATTTTCATGTCAGGTGTGAAACCTAATGTATAGAAAGTACCAGAAGTGGACTGCTATTTATTGTAAGTAGCAGTCGGTGAGTAGTTTTCAATGCCGCCAGTCTGCTCCTCTGCATGGTGCAAGGGTACTCGAGTACCGAACAACATCACTAATATGACAGCAGAGCGGCGGGGGAGTGGAGATGGGGACAATCGTACCTCATAGAGTGCTGCTGGGGTGACGTATTTTTGTACGCCGACCCCAGTAGTGAACATTGCACTAGTTCCCTCCAAAAACAAAAGGGCCCATAGGATTTTCCCATTGGATTTTGAGCTATTTCAGAAAGTAAACTCTGTGGCAAATACAAGTTTATGATACTTATGCATTTGGTCCAGCAAGATAATCTTCACAGATGAACACCACTATTATGATTTGTGATGCCTAAGTTTAATCACTGGAAATAAAAAGCTAACGTTAAGCGGTAAACAAACTACACCTCGGTTGCATGAGCACAATGTCTACTGCCGTATCTTATTTCTTATAACAAAATGTTAGAATAATTTAAACTTGTGTTAACCACAGATCATATTTCAGGCAAAAATTAATTCAAAAAACCTATTGACTTTGACACGAGGGAACCAGAATTGGAAAAATGCTGAATCATTTCCTGGATTTAGGACTCAATATGAAAACACTGTGTCAGAGACAAGACGGCCGTGGTTCAATGAGGCTCTATTTAGGCTCAGCGGTGCTTTGATTTAATCCTAACATAAGCACGCTAACGTGCTCGCTGAAGGTGTTCAGTGCACACACACAACAAATCTTAAATATTACATTTCCCAAAAAACTTCATATACTGCATTTGCATTGTCACTGAACAAACAGAATCGACTCCGAAGTCATGGCACCGCCTTTCCTTTTCCAGAGGAACAACAGATAAAGTCCACTCTTTCTTCATGAACTAAACATTAAGTACAGATAAGACTGACAGTGTTGTCTATGCAGTTATTTTGTCATAAAGCAAAGTAATTCAACATTTCACCTGGTGGTGGTGCTAGACTTTACAGAACGTAATGATGATCCATCCACTAGTTGTTCACTAGATACTTTAGTCTGGACCAAAGTGGCAGACCAACCGATTGACCGACAATACCAGAGACAATACCAGAGACAATGCCAGAGACAATGCCGCTAACGTGGCACCAAAGACAAGACGCTGTCTGCATGTCCTGAATTAGGTAAACTCAAGTAGAAATATTCTCCTATATTTTATGGTGAAGTGCTTTAAGGCATCACAAGTGACAAACCTGAGCTCACTCTGATACGCTGCATCAAAAGGTTCAAAGCTACTGATAGATGCATGCATACAAATTACCATATAAAAAGACTGGTTACAGCTGTGTTTTCTTATTGAAAAAACAAAACAATTTCTTCATAAATGTTTTATACCAGTTTTTCAGCCTTGGCCTGTGGAGAGCGTGAATCACGCCTGTGTTAAGATTCTTTTGAGGGCGTTTTGCTTTAATTTGATATCTGACTGGAGATACAGGCTGGAGGATGGAGAAAGGGGATGACATGCGACAAAGATGTCATGGTTACTGAGCTACCGGGACGCTTTAATCACATCTTATTCACACCCGATAAACCAGGTATCATGAGGTCTTACAACTGGTGAATTATCATTGATCTTAAGTGCATTTGAAGCATACATTTCTGCCCCTCTACTTCGCACCTATGCCTGGGGGCCCATCACTTTCATTCTCTCTCATCCCGACTCAATGTCATGCTTTGTCTACCTATTCCATGTGTCCATTTCACACTAATTCAACCCAAAAATGATCCTGCGACAGGGCTCAGCTGGGACTGCGCAGACACTATCTGATAGATGAGAAGAGAGGGGACAGAGGAAGGAGAGAAGGATGGAGGAAGAGAAAGAAACAGAGAATGGGGGGAAAAGAGATTAGATACGCTGAAATCCAAGCCAGCAATCTGAGGATATCAATTGCAGTGTTGATGACCATCTTTGACAGAGCAGTTGGTAAAGCATACAAAATAAGGTGTTGTCATCATAGCCACAATCACTGATAAACTATGCACTGTGCGCTCCTAATCAGTACACCTGCTGGTGCATCTACAAAAGCACATACTCAAAAGCACACATCAAAATGCCACATTTTGGATCAGACCCCAGATCCAGCTCCACTTTCTGGTGTTGTCCTACCTGCAGGCTGCAAGTGGAGCAGACCTAACTAATCCATCAGCAATAGCTGGCTCTGACATCTATTATTAATGGTAAGCTACTGCCACTATCCCCCTGTCCATTATTTTTGTCATTCTCCCAATCCTTCATCCTGCACAACTGCATTTTCTGTTTAGTTTTTGTATTTCAGTCCACTCGTTTTCTCCGCGTGTGCACGTGTGCATCACGTGTGCATGTAAGTATTTGTGTTCATGTGTGTTAATGAAAAGTGTGTCTCTTTGGACAATCATCTCTTTCACTTCCAGCGTACAGCGAACCACAGGGAGATGATGAGAGACATGATGGCAGATCCACATGACATGCTAAGACACACACACACACACACACACACACACACACACACACACACACACACACACACACACACACACACACACACACACACACACACACACACACACACACACACACACACACACACACATACACACACACACACACACACACACACACACACACACACACACACACACACACTGCAGGCAATAAAGATCACAACTCAGGGCAGACAGAATTGTTCTGCATTCCATTGCTTTCCTTTAACAGTTTTCCATCTGAATTCAGCTGTACCTCATAACAGGTGACCCTCTTTAAATACTAACCCATTTACTGCTTTCATGCTCGCTTTAAAATAGATGTGACTCCTCTATGCTAAATGGAGCAGAAACAATGGTGCTAATATATGTGTAAAGACACAGGTGACATAAGGTAGGATAAAGAGCCCACCTGTCTCCACACATTCTCCTATTGTCCTCAAATCCTTTGAGAGTTGTATCTTCGATTCTCTGCTTTCCATTTGCTCTTCATCTCCTTAATCATCACATGGAACCGAAAGGTAGAAGGTAACAAGGTATTTTTAAGTACAAAGAAAATTGGAGTAACGAGCATTCTTGCATGCTTTTGTCCCTCTTTTAGTTCAACTTAACAATTTAACCTTTCACCTAATATTGGTTCATTTGCTTGATTTACAGCAGCACCTCAGCACATCAGCACTGACTGACGTGCTGGGGGTAACCGGGTTAGATTAGCGGGCTAGAGTGGGACTCAGAGGGGCAGAAGCTTTGGCCCCAGGTGAGAAGCAGCTTGGGTTTCTGAAAGCAGACTCCCCCCCCCTCGCCTTCCAGGAACAGGGGCCAACTTCATCAATAATTCAACACACCTCAACTCACCACTCGCCGCAGTAGGATGGTACGGTTGTGTGCGGGGGCGAGTGTGTGAGGAAGATAAAGCTTTTGTTTGTGCAGAACAAGTGTAGGAAGAGAGAGTGAGGAAAGGAAGAGATAGACTGTAACAGAAATATGTGAGCATGCAGCAAGTATTTCTGTCTGTGCATACGTTGGTACATGAAGCTGCTCTATATACTGCATGTGTGCGTGTTATACTGCACCACATCTTTCCTTCCCTTCCCTTCAACCAATCAGTTTACAGCGCTCCCAGTCGTTTGGTTTCTGCCTGAAGCTCCCACTGCTACCCAGGAACAATGAGCGGGGAGAGATTCAGTTACTGCACCCGGGACTGAAGTAATTTGACCCTGCAGACAAGAATCTGCAGCCAGTGGATGGGTGTCATGGCCAAGTATGCTGACAAGCACGGTTGGTGTATGCTAATCCACCCCAAATCCAGTTTCAAATCAGACCAGCAAACCATTTAGAATATCAGCAACTGAACACTTGTCCAAGTCCGTCTAGGGCAGCTCTGGTTAGATGAAACCTGATCGTCACAATTACAGTTTTTCGAGTATTTACACTGATCAAAGAAATTCAAACCTTGTTTTTGTGGGGAAAAACCCCATCAACTTTGAAGCCAATGTGGAGCAGGTGTAATCCATCAGTATAGTAGTGTGGTGTCGTGCCTGCATGCTGATCAAATAACGCACTCCAACAGCCCTGTCACAAGACTGCAGAGTAAATACATAATACAGTATCAACAGAGCCGCACTATACAGCATATAGGTTACAAGCAGCTGTTTCAGTAAGCCCAAAAGGGAAAAGCGTCGAGCATTAACACCATTACCAACAAAGCCAGGAGGTACATTTGAGAGGGAATGAAAGGGGATTTTCGAAAAGATTATCATTTATGATGGATTATTTGGCAAAACTTTTTCTCTTATAATTGCTGCATTCAATAACATTCCTAAACCCCTTTTAGGAATACAACACCTTCTCTGACAAAACTCATTGCAAATCTATTTCCGTAGTTATTCCCAATATAGTTGCACAGTAAATCTGTCACGACTGTAAGAGTCAATACTGACAGTGGACTAACCGAAATCAATTGCAGCCCGAAAACAAATGACGTATTTGTCTCAGGTCTCCCAGATGAGGCTGATAGTCTCCCATATCAGCTTCATCTATTTTGTTTTCCTGGAAAGAGGCCACTATTCAATGTGATGTGATGCACGTTGATGTGCAGACTACACTGCCCATAATTACCATGCATCTCTTATCAGTTGTCAATCATTAGAGAGTGGCCTATTCCCTTAACCATGCAGATTAACCATGTCCACAAGTTACTTCCTGTGAATTGTAAGCTCAGTTTCCTGGGGGCGTATCAGTGCACAGCATACTGTGTATAGGTTAGTAGGAGTAACTGTCGTAGCTGTAGTATTTGTTGCAACTCTGCTGTGTTATGTATGTGAGCAGGTCACTGTGTGTCAGCTAAAGGCTCATGTGACCAACCTCACCGGCCCATAAGGTCAGCCTTTGGCCATTTAATCAGACATTTGGGATCCTGTGTAAGACTTTAGGAAACCTAGGAAGCTGCAAAAGTTGAGGCTAGTTAATGCATGCAAGGCCTCAAGGCAAAAACCTCCTGCTGATGTATGTCTGTGTTTTCCTTACCTTGTCTTATGGAGACATATCGCCCATTGGCGGCCATCAGAACCACCTGTGGGTGGCTCTCCTCCAGGTCAAACAGTTCATCTTTGCCCGGCTTGGAGCACCGTCCAGACCTCAGGGTGCCAGTAGGCCCCATGGGAGACAAATACTTCCCCTCGCAGTCTTTAAAGGCCAGCTTCCCACACTTCAGCTCCAGCGTGTACGCCGTCGCCTTGCTACTCTGCATCAAGAGCTTACCATCATTGCTGAGGAAGCGGCTGTCGCAGGTCTTGAGGCAGTACTTCCCATCCAGGTAGACAAGTGTCAGGAGCGCTGCCACACCCCAGGGAATGTTCATATCCACAGCGATCTCCCCGTCCTCCATGGAGAGGTGGGCGTACCGCTTGCGGGCCACAGACAGCAGGTTGGCCTGCGGATGCAGAGCCAGGTGCACTGCCCACAGCTCGGCATCTGTGATTACTTGAGCAAAGCAGGACAGGTAGTCCCGCGAGCCACCAAAGAAGCGGAGGTGCTGCTCAGACTGCAGGGCCCAACGACCATCTGATTGAGCCACGATGAGAAAGCGGCAGTCAGAATTTTGCCCATCAGCCTCACAGGTGACTTTGCCATCCTTGTCTGAGGCCAGGTAGCGTCCCAGGTGGCTCCGCAAATAGACCACCTGGGAGTCCTGCTCTAGAGTCCATATCTGCTTCTTCTTCAGGCTCGGGGCTGATGCATTCACCTGAGAGATAAGCACAACATAGGAGCATAAATGCCTTTCATCCTTAGTCTCATATTTTCTTCATACAATATGCAAATTCATGCCTAAACAAAAAAATACCTGCACAGATCAAACATCATGACAATATGTTACACTTCTTCTTTCATGACATGTTTGTACCTTGAAGCCAAAGGCCTCGGCAGTGAGGTAGCGACCCTCATGGTTGATTAGACCAAACTGCAACTTCAAGGGACGGTTCCCGTTCGCAGGCATCTTCACCTGTGGATTCAGGGAAAGGAGACAAGTTAGGGATGGAGGGAAAGAGTGGGAATGGAGAAAGAAGATAGTCAATAGACATGACCTGGGATGCAGAAGTGAGGGCTATACCTTAAAAAAGGGTGGTATAAAGATTTGTTTAAAGAGGTGAGGAATATGGAAGTGGATGAAGTCATGGAGAATGATGAAATGAGAACATCTTAAAGACAGGAAATCAATTAATTAAGGTACAGTATAAAAAGCTCTCCATAGACCGCAAATTCCTTCCCCCGCCCATGGCTTCATTATACATTTTCCTGCTCCAGCCTCTTAATTTACTTACTGTGGTTTTGTGGCTTCCCCTCTGCAGTTTCTGCGGCTCTAATTCCAGCTCCCAGATTTAAGAGGCTTCTTTTGCCAGCGTCCTCTTGTAATTCTTTCTCTCTCCTCTCCTTTTCTCACTGGCTCTCCTCACCCTAATCAGGCAGCAAAGACTTGAGTCGAGCTTGATCTGTCTTTAGTCAACCTCTCTTTTCCTGTGGACTAATTCTGTTCTGGACTGCTCATGTCCAATTCTGCAGCTGACCGCCTCGCTCTCTCTTGTGGAACAGTGCTCTCTCGTCCAGCCTCACTCTTGCTTGACTTGTTATTCACCCTGAAGGTTCAATCACCTTGTCCCACCTGACTAGCCTCCCTTTGGGTTTTTGATTTCCCCCTCTTTTGGTTCTTTTGTCGACTATCTTTGGATCACGTTGAATACACTGACCTTCTTCTTCACCTTCCTTGAAGTCCAGGTTCCTCGTTGGTCAGACAAAAGTTTGATCAATGAAGAAGAACATCCTTAGCGGTCCTGCAAATTTTATGGTAGTGCATTGAAGGACTCCTTCACTCTTCCCTTAAACATAAGCCGTCCATCACAGCTGAACTCAGCAACAAAGGGTGCTCTCCTCTGTAGTCTTAAGCCTCTCTCTGTCGCTCTTTCCTCCCATCCTCTCCTTCTCTCTCTCTCTCTGCCTTTCTCTAACCCGCCATGTGTATAATCCTGCCTTTCTCTGCGCTTTATTCTGAGCTCTGCACTTCGCCTCTTTCTGTGACACATAAAGACAGGTAAGTAGAAACAATGCACACACACACACACACATGCACACACAGCACCGGGTAACCAGAGCACTCCCTGTGCCTGGGGTAGTTGCCTGAGTGCGGCTCCCCTTACTTGCCTTGCTGGGGGTTAAGTTACACACCTTCTCTGATTGCAAGCTCTCTGGGTCAGTCCTAATGGGAAATGTGTCTGAGAGGCCGAGGGAGTCGCAGTCTACATCCACATTTAGGAGACAAGCAAAGGGAAAGGAGATGGTGTTGTAAAAGAAACAATAATAAGCTAATCAACATATGGGGTTTTGAATGACTGTGTGCGTGCAGCAAGTGCATGTGTGTGTGTGAGAGTAATCAACCTTGCCAATCAGCCTATTATAAGTCTTCTTTGCCGAGTAAACAGTCGTGTCTGTTCCTGAATCCATCTAATCCTCAAACCAATCATCCCAACCTAGCTAATCTACCGGCACAACCCCTCCCCACTCCCAACACACACACACACACACACACACACACACACACACACTCCCCCCCTTCTGCTTGTCAATGGCTATAAACATACATATAGACTCAATGACCCACAGCAACATGTGTGTCATCACCACACACATACACACACACACACACACACACACACACACACACACACACACACACACACGCACACACACACACACACACACAAAGGGTAGAGTAGGGTCCAAGGGTTCATGGTAAACACCACCCACCCAAAGATTGACTCCTTCTGACCCAGACTTGAACTGCTGCACTTTACGCAAAATGTGATACACAATGTGTGTCACACACACATACACACAAAGTCTCACGCACACACAAACACAGATACTGAAGAAGAACATGAGTGCTTAACTGAGTGTGTGAACACTAAGCAGATGGTCGTCCCACATTTCTGAGATGTTGGATTGAGATCAGCTTCCCTAAATGTTGCTTTTTTCGGATAGTTTTATCAGTATGAAGCTACTATGCCCAAAACTCTGTGGCTACGATAAGAGGACAGGAGCAGACTGGCTTGGCAAAAAAAAGGGAGTTCAAATCATCCATCCGAATGTATCATGAAAATGATCCCTTTTACCCACACCAGTCTAAATAGGAACATTACAAATGCTTCAAAATGCCCTAAAAGCAACACTGGGATCAGACATAAAGCCAAACCTGCAGCTGTGCTGCTTTTTGTGACTTTAATAATACAAAAATAATTCTAGTTTTACTAGTTGCTGTAATGCAGTAGGCACTGCTTAATTTGGGTTATCCTCGTCTAATTGATATTAATTATATACCTTTTTTAATGACAAACAGCTTTATTTTTTGTAGAATTTTGAAAGCCTACAGATGATTAAAGCTGTCACATGTGTGTCATATCTTTTTAATTATGGCCATATGATAAAGAAAGGTGTTCATTAAAATGCTGACTCTTCACATCAGTGTTTAACTGTTATTATCTAAATGAGAATATTTAATGAGACATAGAAGTATTAAAAATGTTCTAGTGGTAATGCAGACAAGTAGCTCTGAGTATCATTATAAGATGAATATATTATTTTATTGACTATTGAATGACTGGTATGTGTAAAGTTTCTTTAAATCTGACTCACCTCATATTCACAAGGCTCTATTCCTCAACCTTAGGAGGGCGTCGCTGCTCCGGCACAGACCGACCCGAAGCCTGCAACTCATTTTCAAGATTGAAGAGTTTTAGGTTGTCTTTTAATGTTTACTAATCAATTGACTTGAATCTAAGACTTTAAAGGGACATTTATTAGCATCAGCAGGGTACAATAACGGTGTACAATACTGAAAGCTATTTTATGTCGTCAATCAGGAAATATGAAAAACCCTAGTCCATGTCTGTTCATAAACACTCTTGATGATGTGGATGAATCACGTTCACTCTGCTTCTTGAACAAGATGCCTGTTCTCCTCCTGGGAGGAGGAGCTGCATCGTGTGTGTGTGTGTGTAGCAACACTGATTATCTTTAAAATAACATAAATAAATTGGAAATCAGATCCTCACATTCCCCATGCATGCCTGAAATCCTCATCGGGGAAACCAACACATTCCTTTCCTCCCTTTCTTATCTAATATACAAACACACACACACATGCATACTTACTGTACACACACACACACACAGAAAACACACGCAGAGAGTTGGAGAAAAAGGGAGGCAGGAGGAGCCACATAAAAAAGTCATATACTGTTATTGTTATCAGTCTATTATTTTCATCACCATCACTATTATCACTGTTACTGTACTTCCTATCCTACGCATCATTAGCTTGCTCTCCGCGGCCCCGGGGGCTGCGTCATCGTCTGCTGTTGTGCCGGCACTCCTGCTGCCGTCGGCACAGTGACGCCTGTCGATAGCCAACCAGATGTTTTTTTTTTTTCTTCTTTTCTTTTTTCTGTCCATCCCTTATTCCGGGACGGCGGCTGTGCAAGGTTCACCGTGGCAACCGTGGAATGGTGCTTTAGAAGCCATTACAGTGGTCCTCTGATGACACTCAAATAGCTATCATTATACCTCCTCCAAGGAGACACAGAGGGGGAGGGGGAGGGAGGTGAGACGGGAAGGGAGAGATGAGGCAAGGGATGGATGGATGGGTGAAGGCTATAGGATGAGAGGAAAAGAGGTGAGGAGGAGGAGAAGATGAAGAGCGGGGAGAAGGCGAGGAAAGTAAGGGGCAACAGCTGAAAGGAGACCAGTTGGAGATGGGTTAAGGGTGTAGGGAGACGGAGGGAGAATCGGCAAATTACACAGGCAGACAGGGATGGGAAACCACGTTAAAGACATAGAAGGTGCATGAAGAAGGGATGAGGAAGGGAGGGACTGAGGGAGAGAATGGGGAATTCAAAATGACCGTTCTGAGTTAACAGCCTCCAGCCTTTTTCTACCCTATTAAGTTCTATTCTGCCATTACTTGGGACTGCGGGGGGCTGCCTCATACCCCACAGTGCCCCCCTACACTTACAGACACCCCCTCCCTACACACCACAAATACACACTCCCTTCCACACTCTTCCTCCAGTCATTCTCTTCCCCCCTTTTTTCCACTTTAAGTCATTTTCCCTCCGTTCTCTCTCTCGTCTTCAGTTCAATTCCAGAGGTTGTGAACTGAATGAAAGAGAGATCACCTGGATCAATCTTTGAGTCCACTGGTTGTCCTTGTTGATGCAAAAAGCAAGCCAAAACAGGCTGTAAGGGTTTTGTTCACTTCCCTTCCTCCATTCCCTGACTGATGAATCTGTTTCAGTAAAAACTCGTATCAGGACCCCAATTTGTACTTAACACTTTGGAGTATGCATTTCATGGCAACCTGGTACTCGGTTAAACACAACTATCTTTTGTGCCAAAAGATTGTGCCAGAAGAATACAAGGTTTTACAAAGACTCATGTTGGAAATCCAACAGGGGAAAAAAAGGGAAAAACACAGACTTTGTTAAGTATTCTGCGGTACTGTTAGACTGCTTTGTCACATCTGAGGTGTACGGGAGAAAAAGAGTGAAAAGGGTAAAATAACTGTTTGCATATAAACTTAAATCCTAGGATTGGGAGGTCCTGACTTAAATGGCTCTTACTTGTTTACCCAGAAGTCACTGTCTTATTTTTTCCATACACATAAAAATAAAGGAAAATACTTTTTCTCTGTTCTTGCAGTCACATATTTTAGTTTTTTTACATGCATGGGGGTATGACAAAATGAAAATGAGTTTGAGGATGCCACCCATAGAGCTTTTAGTTGCTAACTGTAATCACTGGCTGAAATAGCAATGATAAAAGCAAATCATGTTTCAATGCGACTGAACCAAACACACAATCCTGCTCCCAGCATGAAGGTTGGTAAAGGGTTTTTACATGTGAAGCCTGTCCTGTATCCATCAACTTTTTCTTACAACCGCTTCATCCTCCCAACTTTTATATTTTGCGCCATTTGATGAACATATGTAGTGTCTTCCATCCAAACTAATGTAACACACCTATTACCATAGGAACTGCAGTGAGAAAACAAACGTTTTAATCACTATTTTCTACTTTTTATCTCTGCTTTTCATGCATGTTGTAACATCCTCACACACACTTGAACTGGCAAGCTCACGTTTCTAATTCCCAAAGCCACCACTGGGAGGCGGTGTCAGCCTTCTACTTTGGCTCATTTATGAGAACCGAGCCTATATATTTTTTGGAGAGTAAAAAAAGAGAGAAGATTGATGCTTGGTTTGTCAGTGTTGGTGCCTGTGTGACTGCATAGCGTAGGAGGGAATGACTTGCTATTTAAAATGGCTGCTTTTAATGTCTCTTTTTTTGGAGGCGAGGGGAACTTTGCTGAAACTGAAAGGCGTCAACAACACGTGCAACGTTATCAACTGTAAAACATCAGTGCAATTAAAACGAGGAGGAGGGGGACTATTTCCCCATGTTTCAATCATTTCAAGTCACTGTTTCTCTACCATGTAATGCAGGCTGAACATGGTATAACAGGAGCAGGTTTGACCCACAATTTTAGAGCCTGAATCTGTGAATGTGGGTTATACCTCACTGCCAAGCATACATTTATCATGTGCTTTTAATCCCATTGGTTTTCTTCCATGCTGATTTGATTATGATCAGGGCAACATGCACGCTTGAAAAGGCTGCAGCGCTGCTCTGGTCGCCCCATGTGCTCCACTACAGTTCAGTATATTACCCTCGCTTTTCTTTAAATGTGTCTGAAACGAGGCTTTGAAACAGTCCGGATTAACTGATGTATCGCGTTTCTAAAAACAAACCGCCTCTGAATCATTCATTAATTCACATTTGGCTATTACAGTGCGGGTTCCCTTTTTTATGGGTATAGCAGCGCCTTCCTGTGTGGTAGGAAAGAGTTAATAACAAAGGGCTAAACGTGATGAGTGAGGGGACTCTGTGAAAAACAGCGAGCCAATCCACATCAAGATTAACACCTTGCGCGTTTGTGATTGGTCTAAAGCCCGGTCATTGTTGTGTGGAACTCAGATCCCACGTGGGGGCGAGAACCCTAATTTGAGCTTTTATTGGCGGAGACCCGACACTCAAGACCCGCCCATATGGGTCTCACTGCGTTATTGGCCAAACGGCTGCAATCAACCCCTCCCCCTCACCCCCACCCGTCCTTGCCTTGTTTTTTCGTCCGGGAGGAAAGGAAATATCCCTCTCGCGAGCTCGATGGGTTCGCGCGGGGAGCCGCGCCGCCGCCGCCGCCGCCGCCGTCGCTTCACATCTATCAAGGGGCGCGCGAACTCAGATCTGACATTTCGCACCGATCCTCTTAACGGCCCAAAAATACGAAAAAACAGATTACTAGATATTATATTTAACTCAGCGTCGACATCGCCGCGCGCGGAGTTTCCCGTTATTTCATTTTACCGCCAATTTCCCCGAAACGTTTGCTCAGCCTGTCTCTCTGTTTCTTAATTTTCTCTTCATAAAGAAGCAGCCGCTTTGCTCTGCGTGTGTGCTCTGTGCACACACACACACACACACACACACACACACACACACACACACACACACACACACACACACACACACACACACACACACACACACACACACACACACACACACACACACACGAACACACAGACACACACAAACCAACACAACACACTTACTTTTCTATGTTCATATGTGCAGTTTTGCAGTGACAGGACCAGTAACCTTTAATTAATTAATTATATTACTAAAGATTAACAGGCAAGGGAGCTTAAGCAAATTTGGTGTGAGAGTGTAGCCTCTGGTCTTTATTTATGTATCTATCCACCCACCTATCTTAGGTTCTTTTAACTATTATATTAGTCTGCACCACTAACACGTATGACAGTGTTATTAATGGACTTATTCATAAGTGAATAGGCTACATTGACGAGAGTCCGTCTCAATGTTGAACTGTTCAGTTCGGTGAAATCGAGGCGATTTAAAAAAAGAAGTGTGCTAAAAGTAAGGCCCCCTGGTCATCGAAGACGTGTACAACATTGTTTATCAGTTGAATTACAAAAAGTTAATTCTCAGTGGCAGTGTGTTAGTTCCTTTAAGAAATAAATGTGCCATTGGTGCACTGTCAAAACCTTTTGTTGGATGCTAATACAAATAATTGTTCTTTGTTCAGATTTTCTTAATCAGCATTGAATATTGCAATATTTTACGTTTATTTTTTTAATTTAGGAAAGCCTCCATGGTATGATATGGAGGAAAATTAAGCCTATAGTTCCAGGCTAGAACTTTAACTCTCTACTTTATTGCTCTATTAGGCTCATTTGTCTTTTATTCAGAGATTAAATGACACCAGAAACAAAACTACATTCACTATTTCTTTTAGCTTTTGGTCTTTACCAGGGTCTACATTATCTCCTGATTTAACATTTAGCACTTTATGCCAAATTATGTTAAAAACATGTTTTATTTTAATGTCAAAAAAACAGATGTAAATTAGCTGAAGCTATAATCTGGCACAGGATCAAATGGTGACATTTGTGTTTGAACTGCACATGGTCCCTTTTAAATAAAGATAATTAAATTAAAATAATAACTATTACTGGTTTCATGTTCAAGAAAAATTCCGACAGATAAATCACAAAATAAGACTTGTTTTTGCAAAAACAAGGTTTTTACAACCTCCCGAAACCGAGTAATTTGGTAACAAATGCAAACTTGATTTTAAACAATGAAGGGCAACTTTCTCTTGAATTTAAGTCTTCCTTGCAGCTATAGCTCCTTTGTGAGTCTCGCAGTGACTCTTCTTGGGATTTCTGCCTCCAGAACATCCCTCGGCCTTCCTCGTCCTCTTGAATTGTTGAATAATGTGGCTAAATTCGGCTCAGATTGAATCTCCCGTCCATTCAGTTCACCTCAGAATCGAGATCAGTCAGCTTTTTCTCGCCTCATCCTATGCCGGAGCCGTGCTGTGGATTTAGCTTGCCTCTGATCCGGCAGCAGCAGGCGCGGCGGCCCTCGCTGTGTCCCGGCTGCAGGAGGGGAGCCGGGCCAGCGGGGAAGGGGGACACCCCCCGTGTGCGCTCAGGAATTGTTGTCGTGGCGATGGTGGCCGTAGCGGTGGTTGCCAGGGAGATGGTGGTTGCTTGTCTGACCCGTCCCCCTCGTGCTGTCACCAGCATTATTGATGCACGCCGCTGCTCGGCATTGTGGGAGTGCGGGAGGGAGGGCGGAGAGGACAACGGTTAATGAGTTCAGGAGGAACAGGGACTCTCCCTGCTCTCTCCTTCCTTTCTCTGTTTCCTCATCACCTCGCTCTCTCTCTCTTGCTCCCTTCCCCTCTCTGCGCCCTCTCCCCCGCCCTTCATTTCTCATGGGTGTCTGTCTTGTGCGAGTGTGCATTAAGAATGTGGGTCTCTCATGATCCATCATGGCAAAATGCACTTTCCCTCTCCTTCACACACACACACACACACACACACACACACACACACACACACACACACACACACACACACACACACACACACACACACACACCTAAACGGCATACAGACGGTGCACTCACAAAACATGTTCTCCCACACCTTTACTCCAACAGCGTAACTGACTCATTCACAACAACTCCTTTCCCACTCACTTATACACACACACACACACACACACACACACACACACACACACACACACACACACACATGCACACTGCCCCGCTGTTTTGCCTGAAGGTAGGAGAGCTAGCAAGATTAATAATGACCCCTGACTCCCCATAGACAGACCCAAATATACACAGTTTGGAGAGAGAGAGAAAGAGCGAAGGCAAAGAGAATGAGGGGAAGAACAAGGAGAGGTCGAGTGGTGACTAAATATAGTTAAGACACAAAGAGGGAGTGAAAATATTATTTAGAAAGTGATAAAAATTAGAAAAAAAGAGTGAAAGAAGTGGGAAGTGACAGGCACATTTGTGTATGTGTATGACGACACTGATTTGGGCTTTATTTCAATTTTTCTCCATTTTCAAAGGTTTGGGTGTGTGTGCCCATAATGCAACTCAATAGTGTCTCCAAGCCCAAGGCAAGATCAGACTTTAGTAGGCTCCTCCTGAGCCATCGTCATGAACGAATAGCCGATGCCATAGTCTTCATTGTGTGACCTAAATCTGTTTTTGTGTTGATTTTGCCAGACAACTTTACAATAATCCTAAAACTGAATTGAAGTGTCCCTCAGTTGAAAATAGTTGAGACGCACATTGATTTTATTCTCACACGTAACCAATGTTTTCCACATAGGCTTAGTGTGAACGCAGCCTAAAGAGAGCGACGGCGAGAATATTTTCTTTGACAGTGTGTTAGTACCTCACTTTCATTCGCTAAAGAGTTTTTTCAGCTGTCTCCCTTTCTCTCTCTGGGTCACACACACAGGCTTGTATGCATGCATGAATGCATGCGTGTGTGTATGGACGCACATAACACTGACAGATTCCAGTGGAAATATGAAGACAATTACACACACACACACACACACACGCACAGAAGCACCAGCATGGATTAATGTGTTTGGATCAACTATTTCATTTATTACTGTCGGAGGCCTTTTGTGATGAGGGCATTTTTCAGGTTGCTAACCATTATTCCCTCTAAGCCCGAGGCTCATCAAAGGACTATGTGTGTGTGTGTGTGTGTGTGTGTGTGTGTGTGTGTGTGTCAGTGTAAGATTTACCCAGCCTTATGGTTATGGTTATGGTCTCACCAAGTAGTCAGATTTCTTCTTTCTATTCTTCAGGGGATTCACATTGCCATTTCTGACTGTACTTAATGCTCCCTCCCCATTTGTCAACACAAGCCCTAGCAGCTCGAAGGCCTGTTTGTTTTGCCATGAGAGGACTTTTTTTTCTTCTTTCATACCTTGAAATATTGCAGAGTGTGCGGTATCCATCAACATACCAAACGTGTTTGAGGGAGGAGTAAGAAGGGAGGTAAAGACGTGGATAGAGAGAGACCATGTCACTCGTCTCTGTCCTGATGTTCTTCTCTCTTTCCCCCCCAGTGCATTAAAATGTGTTTACACAGTACTCGGATCAACTACAGCACAAATTACATGCACATAGAGATATAAAGTCAAACCAGATGGCATTGCTTCTGCTCTGAATAATGGTTGGTGTTTGGTTCCGTTTTCATGGGTTTGACTCTGCCATCGCCTCAAGAGTAAATTAATTCATTGGTTTATTCTTGGTTTTCTTTGTTTGCTGAGGAACATTTGTTTTCTGGCCAGTGGGTTAATGTGTGACTGTAATGCAATAATGAATTGACATAATTCTGGGAGTAGGCATTGTGAAAAGCAAGAAGTCATCATCATCTGTAGCCTGCCTTCCACCTCCACATCATCACGCCGTTCACCGATCAACAAAATGTGTGGTTGGACAAAGTGATCCCATGAGAAGGCGTACAAATAGCACGTCACTTTTAAAGACATATGTGTGTCATGGAGCATGTTTTAAGCGTTCTGCGTGTCATTCCTTGCCACACTGTTAACATTGTGAAACAGCTTTTCCGTGGTTATGTTTAGGCAAGGGAAAACATTTTGGTTGTACTGATGTCACTACAGAAAACACGTTACAAACGTCACTAACGTAACTGACAAAACATCAAATAAGTTAACAAAACCTTTGGTTTCACACGGGACACTAACACCAAACTCACTGGTGATAGTCCTGCGTTTGTTTGACCCGCCTCCCTTCAGAAGTCTTATATTACGTCACTAGCTCTGAGCAAGATTGCATTCAGTACAGACTAAATTGGGTTGAATGACATGCAAAAACGCTAAAAGCAAGAATGGCATTGTGAAAGCACACAACATTTATTGAGATCAGGTTGGATTGGCTTAAAGTATAACATTGTTGGTGTAGATGGAGAGAGCTAGCAGAGAGTGGCTAGTTAGCGAGGGCTCCAAAATAGCCGATTAGCTCAGAGAGTCGACAGACATCAAAATGGAGATTTCCTCACAGTCAACAACCAAACAATGGCAGGTCTCTACGGCACCATATTCACAGTGGAACATAGATAGCATAACCGGCACCTACCCGGTTAACTCATCACACCAAAGGAGGCACTACCTGGTTGCACTATTTGACATTACAGTAATACCACAACTCTGGCTGTTGCAACAGGTACTAAAGAATTACAAGTGTTGAACTGACGGAACATACTACTAGACTGAGGATAGTCAGACAGTTATGAATGGTGATGCCTTCATTTACTATACGTACTCAAGTAAAGCAACACGTTTCTGAGCATGGAAAAAAAGCGAACAAACTATAGAAATGTCCATTTAGATATATTTGAGATTCTGTGAAACTAGACATATACAAATGTAAATTCTCATGATTTATGTACCTGGGCTTCTTGAACATGATAAAATCTGAAAATCACAGCTGTCGTATACTGTTGCTGCCGTGTTCCTCAGATTAATGGCTGGATGTATTTCTATGGGTTGAGAAAGTAAGCTTGTGATCCTATTTGTCAGTCTTAAAAATAAGTAGATATAAGTAAATATAAAATTATATGATAATGATTTTCGGAAAAGTTGACATCTTGCTCATGAAAGAGTGCTCTATCAGGATGTGGTTCTTATGAGCAACATTTTTCCAACACATACAAAAGAGAAGAAAAAAAAGTATTTCATGTATTTATTTAATGGATGAAAAGGACTAAGAGTTAAAGTGTTATCGAGGCAAAGCTCAGCCGCAGAGATAGACAAAGATTTACTGAAGAATGCTTCTAACATTTGTAGAAAAATAACTATGGCCACTGATTTTAATCAACCTCTTACACTTTCTGTGGCACAGGGTTAACTAAAGCTTTACAGTGTGAAAGCCGGTATTCAGGGCTGCCATTCACAAACAGCCTATTACCAAGGCCAATGCTCAAAGATGCAGTTGGTGTGTGAGGACCAGAAAACCCAAAGCCCTGGACAAGAGCAATATCATCTAATGAGTTGCCTTCATGGTTCTCTTACAGGTGTTATGAGAGTCTGCTGGGTCCAATGTTATTGAGGAACAGTTGAGGAATATGAGGCCATTTTAGGGCATCCATTTTCCCATTTTCCAAGATGATGATGTTTGCATGCACAATGAGAAATCCAAAATGAAGTCACCTTCTATCAGTTCAGTGCAGAAATCCATTGTGGTCATCTCTCAAAGAACAGGAGGCTTTCTTATCAAAACACACTCAGGCCTCGTGTATCAGGGAGTTGTGAGTGATTGAGAGGGAAATTATACAAATCGAATATCCAGTATAGGAGTGGCGCTCCTACTATGTAAATCCTGAACACAATGAGCTTGGATATACCAAAAATATATAGGACAATTAAAAAGTAAATATTTATTGTTTCTCAATCGAAAACATATTTCTCTACTTTGGTGCAAAAAGTGTAATTATTTCTTTTGTTTATCTAAATGATCTAAATTGAGTTCCAGGTTTCTACGCCAGTTTAACAGACTTTTTTTTTAACCATTACAATTTAAACATACACACACCTTTTATATAAATTAATAAAAGAATAATGTAATACTAGGAAAATAATGTCAAAGTGGTTAATTTAAATGTACAGCATGGCCTTCGGGGTAAAACACAGTGCACGTTAAAATTCATTAAAGTGCATTATATTTTAGTTGCAATGTACATAGCATTTCATTAATAAGAAACAATATAGTGTTTTGTTCCGAGGTTAGATTAAAATAGAACACAGGAGGGGTTTGATCCACTATAAATCTACATTGTTGTTTTTTTGTTTCTATTGCACGAGTGAAGTTCTCCCATTAGGGTTATCAAATCTAACATGTATAATGTATGCAATAATGCACATTGTGCACAATCAAATTGGCATATTTATTGAAATATCTGATACATTTTGCAAACAGTATCCATGATGTTTAGTTCTCTGGCAAGATATTCAGGTTCTGTCTAATAACCCTTTGCCTGGGCATGTGGGCAATGTGCGGTATGTTGTGGATAAGTATATCAGCCACATGAGTGTCACTAGTTCAATATTTTTAACAGCTAAGTTAGTGCAGCAAGTAGCTGCTTCAAGTGTTGAAATTATTGTCACAAGTGGTTATACACAGCAATGGAACTTTTTTTAACCCTGACATTTCTAGTTTCAGGCATTTATACATGAAAACTACAGCAAGAGTTTGTTTAATGCCATCCAGGAAGCCAAAATGACTTGTTTTGTGGTCTGCATATTATAAATGGCAAAATACTCATTACATGTATTCTTGAAGATATAATGCTAACTGAGTGAATACACTCTCGATATATACCATATATAAAGAGGAACACTTTTAATGTCTAATGGTTCTAATTTGAGCTCTTTGTAAATGAGCCATATGTGTGCTGCTGATGATCTTGTTTTTAATAATCTCGTGAGTAATGCTGATTAAGGACGGGGGCGGGGAGTGTGATGGGGGGTTCCACATCCACATCATCACATAAACCTCAGACCTGCAGACTTGTTTTCTTGGTCACAGACCGGACTGCACTTCTGTCTCAGCTGTAAGTATGATTATTTATGTTATTCATTATCAACTGTGGTGTTTGTAACATGGTTTCTTTCATCAAACAGAGGAAAACTAAAAATAACCATGAAATGTATGTTGAAGGAAAAGTGCTTATTTAATGTAAAATTGTTTTCAACACCTGTGTCACTTATACCGTTTATCTTCCCTTATTATTAACATTTCTGATTTGTGCATGGCAAATGTATCATTTTTGTGGATGTAATTTAGCCCAAAACACTAAAATATGAGCTGTTTGGACATCTTTCCCTTCATTTTCTTTTTCTTTGTCCATTTTGGTGCAGTCGGTTGAAGCACCAATGGGGGTGAGGCCAGCAGGCCCGTCTTTCTCGTGCTGTTTCCTGTGGCAGGTACAGGTCTACATTACATTATTGCTGCAACCAAGAGTTTTAATCGAGCAACCTAACATTGTTTTATGTTTGTTTTTTATTACAGTTCAAACACCGTCAGACAGGTGTGTGACCTACAAACACAAAGAAACCTGTGGCTTAAAGGACAATAACAGTCATCTCGAAATCAGGATGGTCCAAAAGACTGCGGCCCACCCTGGACCCTAAGCCCTTGAAACAGATGCCAGGGTATATGTTTCGAATGGACAACCTTGAGAGTGAAAGCAACGACTGCACGATCAAATTGACAGACTTAAAACAGACTGACGCTTCCAGTTACTTTGTATACAACTTTAGAAATGTTACAGGTCATAGTGTGACATGTACAGGACTCCCTGGTGTGAGGCTCTACATGTCTGCCTCTCCTGTGAGAATCCTGGTGGAGAAGCTTGTTAGGGGACAGGGTGTGCCTGTTGCAGATCGGACAGTGATAGAGGGTCAGACGATAATGCTGACGATAATCACCTGCGCTGGAAGTCTGAACTCCAACCCAGACTACATCTGGTACAAGAACAGACTGCAATTAAATGGCAGCAGAGCAAAAGCCCACCTTCCTGTCTTTGGACCCAATCAGTAATGAGGATACGGGCAGTTATGTCTGTGCCATGATTGGCTACAAAGACCTCCCCTCCTCTGCTGTTAATCTCACAGTACAGAGAAGACCCATAAACACGGGGGTGTCTGAAATCCTTGACAGAGGATCAAAGAATGTCGGCGTACTGACTCAGACACATGGCTTCGATGCAGATACCTCAATTCTTCAATAATTACCAGCTGCCCAAAGGTAAAAGCTAAATGTTTGCCTTCTCCATAATGCTCGTAGTGTTTGCAGAAGAAGAAGAAGAAGAAGAAGAAGAAGAAGAAGAGGAGGAGATGTTCAGTCCCTGGGTCTCCCAACCTCAACAGTGACTTCTATATGGCTCTGGATGTCAGATCCAAGTCTGCTGACTACGACACACTGGACACGAAAACTTACACCAGCCTGGAAACACCCTGAGATGAGAGAGAGGTTTTACAGCAGCCTAACACTAGTTTTGCATGTTATATCCAATGTACAAAGTGTACTCATATTATTTCCACTGGTGCATTCAATGACTTTCAAGTTTTAATCGTCAATCAAAGAACAAGAATAAACAGTCATGCTAGCAGCTAGCATTTGCTAATTAGCACAAAACACATGGTATAGCTGAGGCTGATGGGAATGTCATCAGTGTTGCAGGTATCTGGTCAAGAACCAAAGTATTGGACACATGATTGTTTTCAATGTGGACCTAAACTCCACCGACCAGTCAACCCACAGGCCGACCTAGAACCAGGTTGGAAATGTTTAAAAAATGACTGAAGCCTCACAAACCAAAGTTGTTCTATCAAGGCAAGTTTTGTGAGACTGCTGCATGCAAACCTTAATGTAAGGGCACTTTGACAATCCATAGTCCATTTGGAGTCCAAATCAGACCAAACCAAAGAAAATGTACTGTGTAAAAAAAGGAGTGAGGTCCAAGTTTGTTCACCTTCGGCACTGATGTACTGTGTACAAATCCCTTTTATCTCTTTCATCTCTTATTTGGCCTTTTTTGTATTAGCGTATTCTGTATGTTCTCTTGTCTCGGATGGTTTCTGCGTTCCCAACTGCTCAAACTAACCACAGTTGGATTAAAAAGGACTACATGGTTAGCTTGTGAAAACACCCTAATTCATGTTGATCATTTATTTATCTCTATATGCGTTTCTTATTTTAGTATTGTTCGTTAGGTATTGCAGTTTTGCACGTACTTTTGTTTTACCGACATGTCATCAGTCTTTTGCTCTCGGTTTCTGTGCGTGTGTGTCTTGGTATACCTGCCATCATCCGCCATGTGTGTGTACTTAACAGCTCCAGCTAATGACATAAGTAAGCAGACATGTTCAACAACGTTTTGGTGCATGTAAACATTGTATGGTGCAGCAGCGCAATCCCTCCCTCCTTCTGTTCCTCCACGCTTTTATCTCTCCTCTTATCTCCTGCCCTCTAAATCTGCTCCTCCATCGCTCCCTGCCTCTTCTGTCTCTACTCGCCTCTGTTTATCTGTCTCTCTTCCCCAGGCATTCAAATCCTTCCCCGCTGCGCTTTCCTTTCCTTTTCCTCCCCTCTCTTTGTATTATAATTTTTCCTCTCTTTTTCCTCTTCTCGAACACCTCCACTGGCATTATGTATTTCTCCCCGCAATTCCATCTGTCTGATAGTCTGCCTGCCTTTCCAGCCATCCATCCCAGGAAGTAAATAAACAGAGCCTAAGCCAGGAATCCTAAAAGATCTTGTCTTAGCATGAATGACGGTAATTCATCACTACCTTGTCTCTCTCTCGCCCTGCTTCTGCGTAGCCTATAGGAGGATATTTATCTCTAATTGTAATGGTGAGTCTGGTGATCGAAGAGGGAGGGAGGGAGTGAGGGTTAGCGGGAGAGAGGGAATTATTATATGTCAACAGTAGTTTGATGCCACCTGGGGCTGAGATGCCATCTTTTTTGGGGCTTACATTTGGCTGCTGGTCACATGGATGTGTTTGCTTTATTGGCAGGTGTTTTCATTTTTACTTTACCTCCTGGCAACTGCTTTCTTCCAAGAAGGAAGAGGAGATGTGTCTTGTGTCTGGAAAGGCCTCGTCCTGAAGTAAGGCGAGCAGCGATAGATGTGATGAATAACTGCAAACCATAGATGGGGAAAAATAGAGGTCATATTTTTCTCAGAATGATCACCTTATTGTAGAAATCGCCCAACAAACGCAGGCCTCCTACTGTTCCCTTTACCCAGCCCTACACCTTCGCCTCCCTGCTTACCCCTCCCCCCTCCCACCCTTCCATTACCAATTAGCTCGAAGGCCATAATGGATGTTGTTTGCCGTGTTTCCCTGTCAGCGGATTGAATTAGCGCCTCCGTGTGTGCGAATGTTTGTGTTTGTGTGCGTGAGTGATCATCTTATCGGCTCTGAGTACAGTAATGAAACACAGTTATAAATGGCTGCAATCCTGTTAACAAAACAGCACCTGAGTGTAGCCCGCTAGATAAATCAGAACTGAGCCGTCGCCACGCCGACCCGGCGGCTGTTGCCAAGGCGTGGAATCACCAGGAGACAATTGAATCATTTGCTCACTGTCTGATAAAGCGTCTGTCTTTAACAACCGGATCACTGCTATAAAAAATAACACCATTAGTTATCGCTGGTTTTCCCCCTCACAGGGTTCTGGAGAAGTCTGGTTGGCTTTCTGGGTTTGAAATCAAACTGATTACAAAACAAACAAAAAAATAACAGTATTTTTCTTTGTTTTGCAAAATTTGATGCTTTAAAAGCGTTGCTTCTGGTCTTTGTACGTCGCACCATGGTGATATGGGTTGTCATGCACGCACTCTCTCTCACACATGCACACATTCCTATCTTTTTGCTGGGGCGACTATTAAGGCAGAGTCTAATGCTGCGACATACTCCAGTGCTCACACACTTAATTGTGTTAATGTTTGAGTTCACATAATCTTTCAGGGCTGTCATTCTCTCAGATCATTCTGTCCTGCTTTCAATTACGGAGCCCTTTGGCACTGTAGGCCCAGACGGCATGAAACGACCTACCTCTCCCTGTCCACGTGTCTTTTCACACCATTTTTGCACGAGTAAAAAATGTGAATTATTTTTATGATGCCTCCAACGCTGTGTGCATTTGAGCATCTGAATATTTTAACCTGCTACGAGCTTGTGTGTGTGTGTGTGTGTGTGCATACATTCCTGTATTTGTACAAGCAGCTCTGGCTTTCAACAACCAGTCAGTTGAAAAATTGAACCCCTCCTCCTCTATCTCATTTTGAAACTTGTCTGCAATAGTTTTGGCTACAGTCACTGATCACACCACATCATCAGTTCTTGTGAATATGAGAAGAGTGAACTCTGTTAGCGTTTCTTCGTCACACACACACACACACACACACACACACACACACACACACACACACACACACACACACACACACACACACACACACAAGGCAGCGGAGCATGAGTCAACTCTAGGGGATTAAGAAAAATAAAAAGCACATAGCAAAGTCATTGCGTGCTGAACAGAGCGCATTCAAGCAGATCAGTGTGTGTGTGTGAGACAGAAAGAGACAATGTGTGCAAAATGGGTTTGTGTGTGTTTGTGTGTACTCAAGTCAATCATCCTTCAGTCTTGTTGCTGCTTGTCAACAGCAGGAATTCTCTCATCACGGTTTACTTGCTGTCACACAAAGTTGTATATGTTGTATGTTCAGTTGGATATTCACTGTGTTCTGTTTACCAACCCTCATGCAGCGTTAAATATCCCTGTGTGTTGTGTCCTGTAATTTCCTAATGATGTGTTCCAGGGAAGTAAAGATAGCAGAGCAATGATCAACAGTAGCCCATGATACAGGGTGTGTCGGGATCTTTCTCTTCTGCATGTGATGGACAGCTGGCAAATACATAATTCCAGATAACAGGTACCAACCTACATAGTGATGAATAACATGTTCAGCAAACAGGAACCTGTTTATATAATTCAATTTTACTCAAATTAAAAGAAATTTACTTTTTAAAACATTTGGTCCCAGTCTAAATAGAGTAAAATATACTCTATTTTTTACTCTATTTAGTGTTCATATTTAGGCAAGGCAAGGCAAGGCAAGGCAAGTTTATTTGTATAGCACATTTCAACACAAGGTGATTCAAAGTGCTTCACATAAAACCATTAAAAGCATAAAAACACAATGCAAAATAAAAGATTTAAAAACAATTAAAAGCATAAAAACACAATCAAAAATAAAAGATTTAAAAACAATTAAGAACAGTCATTAAAACAATAAAAAAAAACAGTTAAAAGGCAGAAAGCAGTACAGTTTATTTTATTTATTTACACGTATCCTTGGAGGCCAGGAGAAAGGCTGCAATACCCAATACAGTGAACTCGAACGAGAAGCTTCTACTGTATCAGAGGGATACAGCGCTCGATCGCTGAGGTTTATAACACCAGTTCACAAATATTGTTTTATTTCTCCTTGCTTCGTAGTACCATAGACTATGATTTTCCCTTTTATTCCCCTTTAATCCCCACAGATATGTAGTCGAACACTTTCTCCCGAGGAATTCTCAGTCCACTTTTGTGTTCTGATACACACGCTTTCAGATTTCGTTAATTCACCAAGACTTACAAAAACCACCCACACATTCCATGAAAAACAACAAATCTATCCCTGTGTCCTTAACCTTGCACCTCTTGGCATCGCTCCCTCAGCGGCATCGCTCCCACAGCGGCATCGCTCCCACAGCGGCATCGCTCCCACAGCGGCATCGCTCCCACAGCGGCATCGCTCCCACAGCGGCATCGCTCCCACAGCGGCATTATCTAAACCCTAAACTGACCGCCACCTCAGCGGCATCGCTCCCACAGCGGCATCGCTCCCACAGCGGCATCGCTCCCACAGCGGCATTATCTAAACCCTAAACTGACCGCCACCTTCATCGCTATATCGCTCCGTGACTTCAGTTACCAGAGGTATCAACGTGCCACACGGATTCAACTTGGATTTCTACCGACTAGAGTCGACCTCCGGTAGCTCCAAAGAGCATCCCTTTGTCCTATTTAAACTCCTTATTCTTTTACCTAAATCCCTAACCTTGCGGACACTTATTCTCATTCCCTACTAAAAAACCCGGGGAAATATGTGCTTTCACTTTACTTGTGACAAGGTACAATTTTGTAAAACTTCTCTCATTTTGGTAGATTTATTTCTCTGGTCACGAGCAAAGTATAAGCGCTGCACTTGCAAGAGCAGGGAGTCGTTTCATCAACACGCAGGTTGGAAACCAAAACAAAGGATGTAGAATCTGGTTTAATTAAAGGCAACAGCAAACAGAAAGGTCTTCAGTCTGGCTTTAAAGAGGCTGAGGGTCTCAGAAGACCTGCAGCTCTCTGGGACCTTGTTCCAGATGTGTGGAGCAGAAAAGCTGAACGCTGCCTCTCCGTGTTTAGTTCTGACTCTTGGAACAGAAAGTAGACCCGTCCCAGACGACCTGAGGGGTCGGGATGGTTCATAAGGCAGCAGTAGATCACTAATGTATTTAGGCCCTAAACCATTCAAGGCTTTATAAACCAGCAGCAGGATTTTAAAGTCAATTCTTTGTTGGACAGGAAGCCAGTGCAAAGACCTCAGAACTGGAGTGATGTGATCCACTCTCCTGGTCTTAGTGAGGACTCGAGCTGCAGCGTTCTGAATCAGTTGCAGCTTTCTGATTGACTTTTTACTGAGACCTGTGAACACACCGTTACAGTAGTCAAGTCTACTGAAGATAAATGCATGAACAAGTTTCTCCAAATCCTGTTGAGACATAAGTCCTCTAACCCTTGATATATTCTTCAGGTGATAGTAGGCTGATTTTGTAACTGTCTTGATATGGCTGTTCAGGTTGAGGTCTGAATCCATAACTACTCCTAGATTTCTGGCTTGGTTTGAGGTTTTTAACGTCAGTGATTGTAGCTCAGCGCTCACTTTCAATCGTTCGTCCTTGGAACCAAAAACAAGTACTTCTGTTTTATCTTTATTTAATTGAAGAAAATTCTGGCACATCCAGTTGTTGATTTCTTCAATACATTTAGCCAGCACTGGTATGGGATTATAGTCCCCTGGTGATATAGTTATGTAGATTTGTGTGTCGTCTGCATAGTTATGATAACACACTTTGTTGTTTTTCATAATCTGAGCCAGTGGAAGCATGTAGATATTGAACAGAAGAGGCCCCAGTATTGAACCTTGGGGAACACCACATGTCATACCAGTCAGCTCTGATGTGTAATTAGCTACCGACACAAAGTATTGTCGGTCCTTCAAGTAAGAGTCAAACCAGTTAAGGGCTGCACCAGAGAGTCCTACCCAGACTTTCAGTCTGTCTAGTAGTATGTTGTGATCGACTGTGTCGAATGCAGCACTGAGATCCAATAATACTAAGACTGAAGTTCTGCCACTGTCTGTGTTTAAGTGGATGTCGTTGAAAACCTTAACAAGAGCAGTTTCAGTACTGTGATGCTGACGAAAGCCAGACTGGAAGACATCAAAACAGTTATTTTCGGCCAAGAAGCTATTTAGCTGTTGATAAACCACTTTTTCGATTATTTTACTTAAAAAGGGGAGGTTTGATATTGGCCTATAATTTTTCATTATTTCGGGGTCTAAACTAGCCTTCTTTAGGAGTGGTTTAATAACTGCAGTTTTTAGGGCTTGTGGGAAGACACCTGAGAGAAGGGATGTGTTTACAATTTGTAAAAGGTCAGTGATCATGCAGTGTGAAATATTTTTGAAAAAGTGTGTTGGTAGAATATCTAAGCAGCATGAGGATGTTTTCAGATGTTGTATAATATCTTCTAAGCTTCTTTGGTTAATTGAATGAAATTGTGTCATGATATTTGGATGGATGTTATTTAAAGAAGGTGACAACACACATCCTGTGGTTGGTGTGGAGCCACCAACTGCTTGTCTAATTTTCTGAATTTTGTCAGTAAAAAAGAATGCAAATTGATTGCATGCCCAGGTGGATTGGAGCGTAGCAGTTATTGATACCGGAGGGTTTGTTAGCCTGTCTACGGTCGCAAATAAGGCGCGTGCATTGTTATTGTTTTTGATTATGATGTCAGAGAAGAAGGCCCGCCTTGCCTTTCCAAGTTCCAAATTGTAGTTGCGAAGTCTCTCTTTATAGATACCATAGTGAACTTGGAGATTAGTCTTTCGCCACCTGCGCTCAGCTTTCCGACACTCTCTTTTCTCTATTCGGACCAGCGTGGCATTTCTCCAGGGGGATCTTTTCTTACCTGAGACAACCTTCACCTTAGTGGGTGCAATGGCATCAATAACATTTTTAACTTTAGAATTAAAGTCATCCACAAGCTCATTGACTGAGATGCAAGAGAGGGCTGGTGTGGAGGAGAACTTCTGAATAAATAGTTCACCCGTGTTTTCAGTGATGTAACGCTTTGTCACAACCTTGGTTTGGACATTTGTGTGCAGGGAGATTGCACTCTCAAAGAAAACACAGAAATGATCAGAGAGTGCAACATCAGTCACAGCAACCTTGGAAATGTCCAGACCTTTGGTGATGATTAGGTCCAGAGTGTGCCCCTTGTTGTGGGTGGGACCTGTTACATGCTGAGTCAGCTCATAGTTATCAAGGACACCACATAGCTGTATAGACCCTCTGTCCTGGGGATTATCAACATGGATATTAAAATCACCAACAATGACAACACAATCAAAATCAATACAGATTATAGACAGCAGTTCAGTAAACTCATCGAAGAAGGATGCACAGTATTTAGGTGGTCTGTAAATGTTAAGGAATAAAACTCGAGTGGAATTCAGAGCCACATATTCAAAAGAAGTAAAATGACCAAAAGACATCTGCTTGCATTGCAAAGACTCATTAAATAAAATAGCAACTCCTCCTCCTTTCTTATGCGCTCTTGTTTCACTCATGAAACTGAAGTTGGGAGGTGTTGATTCAATAAGAACAGCTGCACTGTTATCTTGGTCTAACCAAGTTTCGGTTAAAAACAAAAAATCCAGCTTGTGCCTAACAATGAAATCATTGATTAAAAATGTTTTTCCTGACAGAGACCTGACATTTAATAAAGCTAAGTTTAATGTGTTTAAAGCTCTATTTGTCCTATGTGTCTGGACAGGCTGACGAGGAATGATCAATAAGTTTGATAAATTTGCAGATTTACTAATGTTTCTTCGCAGCCTCACCTTTCCTTTTCTATGAGTCAGGACAGGAATTGAGAACGCTAGCTGCATACAGGGCCCCGACTGTTCCTGGAGATAATCAGTAGTGTCATTAGCCTTGTAGTCCGGACCCAGAAGATATCAAGAAGATATCAATATCAAGATTTCTTTATCAGATATAGCTTGAGGATAGTCGCGGAGCTGTCGTGGAGGCGAGGGGGGCAGAAGTGGCAGCTGTCGTGGAGGAGAGGGGGGCAGAAGAGGCAGAGATCGAACTGGACTTAGAGGCAGTGGCAGAGGTCGAACTGGACTTAGAGGCAGTGGCAGAGGTCGAACTGGAGGGATATTAGCAGGGAAAATGGGGGTGCGGCGGGGAGTGAATTTGGTTCCGGCAGTGACCAGCTCTTTCATGTGGTCAGTGAACTCCAGGTGGGGGGAGGAGGGGGAGAATGGAGAGAAGGGGGACCTGGATGGGGTATGGGGGGTGGAAGTTGGTGCTGGTGACTGAAGTAAATTATCTTCCTCTCTCGGAGGGGGGGGATCAATCCTTGTTGGTGATCCCCCCCCCTCTCTCGGAGGGGGGGGATCAATCCTTGTTGGTGAGGTTGGAGACTCCTCCTCTTGGCTCTCCTTTGGCATCCTTCCCATGAGGTCCCCAGGACGACGCCGTGTGGTTATCTCTTGTTTAGACTCCTCTTGTCTCCTGTCCTTGGCAGTGGGAACAGACGGGTGACGCAGGAAGAAAAATAGGTTAGAGGCAAACTGTTTTACCCCTGACTTGTTCAGGCAGATTCCATCTGCTTTAAAAAGATGTATGCGTTCCCAGAAAAGGTAAAAATTGTCAATAAAATGTACTGGATGGTCAGTACATGCAGTTGACAGCCATCTGTTTAGTGCAAACAGCCTGCTGAATCTTACATCTCCTCTCCTGGCTGGTGGCAGAGGGCCACTGATAAACACCTCGGCATTGACAGAGCTGACTGTGTTTAACAAGTCAATAAAGTCTCTCTTCAGAACTTCAGACTCTTGTTTCACAAGATCACAGCTTCCCGTATGCAGAATTATGTTTTTCACCGTGGGATGGTTAGCCACGATGTCCAAGATTTTGTCTCTCATATTAGAGACCATATCCGTCGGAAAGCAGAGTATTTTGGTATTCTTGCTGCACACTGTTCTCACATCTTTTACAGCATAGTCACCAACAATCAGAGTATCCGGCCCAGTCTTTTCCTGCGGCCTTTTACGTTCACATTTACTCTCAGTTCTTACCCTGCTTTGGGAAGATAGCTGCTTATCCAGGTCCACCGATTCAGGATCCTGCGACAATGGAGCAAATCTGTTTTCAAGTTGTAGTCTTGGTTGTTGTGTAGGTTCTTTGGTGGGTTTACTTTTCCCAGCTGTTCTCGGCTGTGTCCAGCTGCGTGCCGGGGTTGAGGAGGAATTCTGCCTCCGTGGTAGTGCGGGCCAGCCAGTCGCATCAGAAATCTCAGGATTCTGGGCTCTGCCTGTTAGTCGTCCTCCCACATCCTGAGAGAATGATTTCCTCTTCGGCTTTAAACCGAGAGAGTTCCAGGGTGGACTACCATTTGAGGAGTCATTTACATCTGCACAACCCTCCTGTTTCTTGGTAGGCCTGGTGGTGCTAGTTAGCTGTGTCTTAGCTTGCACTTGTCCAGGATTTTGAGTCCATGGTAAAGTGGTATCGTTCTCACACGGTCCATTTACCTCCGAGTTCACTTCTAGTCGGGAGATTTTTATTTCCATGACTGCAATCTTCTGCAGGAGTTTGTAGTAGTTGTCCATGGAAAGGGCTGGCATCTTGTTGCTACTTAGCTTTAGCTTAGCTGCTAAGTAGCCTATAGCGATTTGTCTCTAAACCAGCGGAATTTTAAATCTACAGAGAAATAGAGTCCCAGTGACTTTGAAGTGTCCAGCAGCTGCTGTTCAAGGACTCTCACAGAAGAAAAATAAAATGTAGGAAGATATTAGCAGAAAAAATGCAAGCAGAAGCGAGAGCAAGCAGAAAAAGCGTCTGCACTGTAAGAAGCCGGAAGCCGGACATTTAACACTATATGATGATATATTTACTAGAACTGGATTAAATTCTAAATAGAATTCTATATAGAATTAAATCAGATTCTATATAGAATTAGATTAAATTCTAAATAGAATTCTATATAGAATTAGATTCAATTCTAAATAGATTTATACATAGAATTAGATTCAATTCTATATAGAATTGGATTCAACTCCCTTCAGCTCTCTTGTCCTGCGTCCCATAAAGCGTCAGCTTGTCCCAGCCTAGTGAGAGGTTTCATGGCGGCAGAAACGGAACTCAAGGAACCTTGGTGGGCGTGGTCACGCTGTTTTACTCGACTAGATTTTATTCTTAATATTTGCTCCTACTCTACTGGCTACGGCTAGTAATTACACTCCAAAATGATGAAATATTACTCCTTTAGAGGAAAATAGTAGTAATCCGGAAAAATTACTCCCCCGTTTTTCCTGTGTAAGTTTCATTTACCTCAGACTAGAAATGACCTACTCAACTGGCTTTGTAAGAGCAATATGGTTGGAATATTTCCATCTTGCCAAAGACAGCACAAAAACATTTGACAGTGTTGAGATAAGTACGGCTCTACTTAATATGCAAGATGTGTGTGAGTCTGTGTTGCAACAGGACAGACCGTGTCAATCGGATATGACGCATGTATCATGTATTTGGTCTTAAAAAGGAGACTTTAAAGGAGCCGGCTCCTGGGCTGGGAAGGACTTATAGAGGAAATAAGTATTATCATGAGCAAATAACAGAATCCATTGCTAGACAGACAAAGGTAAGAGCGCCACGTACAGAAACTTTGATTTCATTTATTAAAGCAGATGAAAGATGCCACTGTGAATCAAGCCACACCGTGTTTGAGTGTTAATAGATAAGATACACTGTAACTGGTTACCTTTTTAGTAATGAATATCAAATAGAGAAATACATAAGACTTGAAACTCATGGGCTTTATGACAAACATGTCTATGAAAAGGTCTGGGAGATGAAATGTCACAGTTAAAATGGTGCAACAGTGAGTGCATCATATTACACCATTTCCTTAATTTCTACATGTAAATACGGACCAAAAAATACCATCAATATGGAGAGGTGTTGTCTCATTTGTTCTAAAGAGATTTGTACTTAACTAATCTGAATGTACCTTTGGACGTCCTGTTGCTGGAGGGCAGGAAGACGTCATAAGTCATGCCGACATTTCTATTGACTGATCTTTGAAGTGTGAAGTGTGAGGAGAGTTGACATACCTTTGATCATGCAGACTTTTCCCTTCACAATCACTCACAAAGACAATTGTCAGCTGTGTTTCGCACAGTGGATTAGAGTGTAGATTAGCAGATGTATACCTTATTTTACTACCTGCATAACTGACGAGAAACTCCTTCTTTTCTACGATCATAATATTCATCATGATCTCTATGTGAGCACCTACATTTCAACGGCCGTCTCTGACTAGTTTAAATGAAGGTGAAGAAGGCCGAGGGAAAGACGAGGTGACTACACAGCTCTGGCAGTTTTATGAAGCTCTGTCTTTGGAGGTGGTTAGGCCCACCGCTCTGAACGCTTCTGCATTCATTTGTTTCATTTTATCACTGCTAAAATTAAGCTTATTAGCTACACTAATGAGGCATTTCATGTAAAAAGACATGCATCCTATTTAACCAGACACATTGCACTTTGTGAGGTAACGGTTTTGTAATAGAAAATACATGTTATTGTTGAATTCTCTATGAGTAAGCGTGTCTTAATTTTTCCCCTAAAGAGATGGAAATTTATGAGCAAATTGAAAACATTGGGCCTAATTCCCAAAGAGACAAATAATTGCTTAAACCGTGCATACAAACATTTTACGTTTTAATATTTTCTCACCTGAATTTGTTTTTACTCTGCGAACAAATTTAGAACTGCCTCAGACCGTGCTACACAAATGATGAAGGTCCGGCTGGTCCGGCTGTCTTAGAAAATGTAAACACAACAAAATGCACAGCATCAACAATAACAATATTTAAAACTGTTAATTTACTAATGGAGAAAAAAACTTGTTCAACGTCACATGGAAGTTTTGATATACCTATTGTGTGAAAAAAGGACCATGGTGGGGTTTAAGTACAATCCACATGTTTCCATATTATTTCGTTGGTTTAAGGTAGGTAGGTGCTGAGCAGATCAGCTGTTTGCAGCAGAGAAGAAATTAGAGGTAGAGGTGTCACAAACACACACACGCACAAACATTACATTACATTACATTACATTTCATTTAGCTGACGCTTTTATCCAAAGCGACTTACATGCTATACAGTAGACCGTAGACACAGCAACGGTGAGCAATGAGGGTTAAGTGTCTTGCTCAAGGACACAACGACGCAGACTGCCGGAGCCGGGGATCGAACCACCGACCTTCTGATTGAAAGACCGACTTGCTAACCACTGAGCCACAGTCGCCCCCACACACACGACTCATACACATATGGTGTCCACACAGACGTAATTTGCTTCTGCGGCGCTTCTACTGCTAGCCCTCAGTCCCCAGTCTATTTTTGATGAGAAAAAAACAGGCAACACACGCTGAATCTTTGGATTCTTGCAGCCGTCATGTGTCTTTTGTGCTGGACACTGCTCCAACTGTGAGAAATATGCCCTGCGTATTGTCAAACTTTTCTTGTGGGTTAAAAGATGCAAAGAGTTTAAAAAATGTCTCCAAATATGTCTTAGCATATGAATAAGCTAAGCTAGGCTAATCTCACCAAACCATTAATGAATACAAAACGGCTTCCATGAGGATAGAGAACATTTATTTTATATTATGCATGACAATGAGTATGCACCTATTCAGTAATATTGTCATTTTTGACAAAATGCAAATGAAGTTCCTTAGTTGGTCAGGAATCCAATTTCCAGAGAAGGATTTGGTCGCATAAAAGCTTGCCGCCTTTTTACCTTTCTGTTCCTGCCGTTTGACCTGTCGGGGCTAAATCGCTGTGTCGGGCCGACCCTTTGTAAACAGGCTGTGGGCCCGGTCAAGGCTGCAGGAGCCTGTTAGAAGAAGGACGGGCCGGGGAGACAACTGAGGTTGTTTGCCATCAGGTGTGTGTGAAGATATCTCCAAACATTTGGACCCTGGAGATAACCACATGCCAGAGAGGGGGAGGCAGGGAGACAGACAGGGATGAGTGTATTTCCCTGGGACCACCTAAGCTGCCTAATCAAGATATGACTCCACCGCATGTGTGTGCGTTTGTGTGAGAGACAGACACATAGAGGGAGCGAGTGTGTGTCTGTATGTGCCTGAGATAAAAGACGGTGACTCCGAGGTTTCCCTCATCCTGATCCCCTATAGCAGGTGAAGCTAGGTGCGTGTGTGTCAGACAACTGGGAGGCTGCTCCCACAGCCCCCATCACATCACTTAGACCATGGAGACCAGCCATGCACAGGAGTAATGAGCAGTGTGCTGTTGTGTCTATGTCACCCAGTGTGTATGTGTGTGTGTGTGTCTATGGGGGCGAGTGATAAACGTTAGCACTGTGATGTTGCATTAATTGCGTGCAAGTCTTTGGTTCCCTCTCGCACAGTTAATGAAGACACGACACGTCGCTCATCGCTTTCTGAAGCTCGGCTTTGAGTGCCACCGTGGCCTCCGCTGCATCTGAGCACTGTAATTTGGCTTTTAAATGAAATAAATGAGTTATCCGGGAGATCCTAAGGATTACGATTATCATTATTTTTCCCTTAGTGACAAACGCCACGCTGTGATTGGTTAATGACTTTCCTCTGAGTGGCAGCCGTCCTATGGGGTCGTCCGGAGCGAGGAAAATGGAAAGGGAGTGGAAGGCGGCAATCTATACTCCTAATGAGGTGCAATTATATCACTGACTCTCTGTTGACGTGACCCCAACAAAACCCTCTACACACTCATTTTTAATGTTAACCATGTAATTCAAAGGGGAATTTCACTGATTTTACATTGTTTTGGGTGGACTACTGTGTGTTTGGGAGGACTACTGCATATATGAAACATGTTACAGAGTCTGGTAGATCCAGACTCTGTAACATTGTGTCAGCAGTGCGCGGGTTCAACCGTCAGAACTAAATAAAAACGGCCACGAGAAGCCGTCTGTACGAGGCAAATATGGAGACAAAAAAAATCATTGATCTGCTTCGTATGTGTTGAGATGAAAAGTGGCCGTACGGTGGGTGGCGTTTCTCGGTTTGTCTTTTCTCTCCGTTATGTCGTTCCTTTACTGGTCACTTATAGATAAACAATCTACAAGCTTGTTCTGTATACTAATGATTAAAAACACACATACGTACAGTATTGAGAGCGCTACTGTTGCCTGTGTGTCAGTTGAAAACTAAAATGATTAAGATAGATCATCATCAGAATAATTTCCAAAACTAAATCTGTGAACACCGGATGTTCACTGAATTTGACAAAAGGTGTGTTGGATTAGAACAAAGACTCTGCCCTTAAATACACGTTCAGCCTCCGTCCTATTATAATACAAATATTAAAGTGACGGGTAATAACAGATTATAACGAAATCTGTCTGTCAAGTGACAGCCAACGAGAACGTTTCACTACTGCTCTTGACAGTAAGTGGGATCAACTAATTACCCAGGACCACACAACACGGTGTTGAGTCCAGGGGGGCGCCTGTGAGCCTCTGCAGCCTACGGTTACCCATAACACACATTAACATTTACCTTTGCAGAAGAATCATTTCAAGTCGTAGAGATCTTTCATAAGGTTGCACCTCAACCCAAACTGAGTGGGACGAACCATGTGAACTAAAGCACAAACCCAAACGGACCTAAAAGAAATGGGACTAGAATTCAGAATCGGCCTGAATTTGGTTCAGATGGGATTTCTATGAGTGAAGCCATTTAAGAGTTGCTTTTTTCCACTCTCTCCACCTCATATTTTTGCAGGGGCTAAGACATTTGCCCAACATCATGAGTGTTTATTTCTCACTGGGCAGACTGTTGCTGCGTAAAGTGATTCATGATGTTACCAGGCGTATTGACCATGATCTGGAAACAGCAGGTCTGGAGGCAAATATACGTACGGTACTTGAGATTTGTGTAAGTTGCTTTCATTAAATGAAACTGAGCTATTAACTACGAGACTGCGTACGGTTCATGTTTGTGTAAACTATGCTAACCCCCCAAAAAACCGTTCTGTTCGGTTGTCTTCCACATAAAAAGCAGTGAGGTGTACTTTTTGTTTTCAACCTCCAACTCGTCCACCTTCAAGCCAGCGGGCCTGTTTATTAGTTTTTTAGTTTTGATGCGTTATGTGCTCAAGCTCCTCTCTGGTCAAGTAAAAATGTAAATGACATGTCGGAATAAAGTCATACATGAACCATCAGTGAGGTGGACTTGACCTCCCTTGACCCACTGTGAATTAGGGCCTAAGTCACATTAACAGGGGAGGGAAGTCTGACAGTATTGAGAGATGGACTAACACATTACATTAGATATAGGAATACGGAGCAAGATTATGCAAAACATCGAATTCTGTTTCTCTCTCAGCAGCAGCTGTTTGATTTTACTCTTACTTTGATTCATGCACGTTGCTAAAGTTTTCTTCTTCTCTACAAGTAAATCTCAGAACATGCTCTTTCAGCCTATCACCCAGGAGAGCATATGTGCATACTGTATGCAGGAAAGATGATGATGTTAATTACTGTATGTTCACACATTAATGGAGACTAGAAGTCTTTATGTTCACACTGAAAGCAAAACTGAAGATCTGTGTGATCCAAATTCTTGTCACTGACGAGGTTGGAGTTTTTTTTTCTTTTCTCCCTCCTGCTCAGTTTGTAGAAAGCCTTCCACTCCTCCCTTTGTCTGTTTCTCTGAATGCTTCTCTCATTGTCTTCGACTTCTTTCACATAATCTCATTTAGACTTCCCCTCTTGTTTCTCAAGCCTCCTTCTCTCTCTCTCTCTCTCTCTCTCTCTCTCTCTCTCTCTCTCTCTCTCTCTCTCTCTCTCTCTCTCTCTCTCTCTCTCTCTCTCAGCAGAGCTCCCTGCCTCTCTCCCATGGCTCTGTCTTTCTCTTTCTCAGTCACTTCGTCTAAATGCACACAGTATTGATGTTTTTCTCTCCATCACGGCCCCTGTGATGCTTTTCTTCCTTTTAGTTCTCCCCCTTTGTCTCCCACCTTTTATTTGCCAAAGGTTCTCTGTAGTGTTTTCTCCCCAGGTATACCCTCCATGCACACAGATGTATAGATATACCAGGGGTTTGACAGAGTTTCTGAAGGCCAAGACCAAGACGGATTTTTGTTCTCAAGCCGCTGATGGACAATATATAGTGGATGTCAATGTACGTTATGTATAAGAAATGACAACTTCCCTGCTGAGCAAGTGAACTATTGAAATGTCACCCCCGCCTTAAAATGTGACGTGTTAGCATAAGAAGAAGACATGATTTATTTCTGGACTGACTGGACTACTACTTAAACATGGGGGATAAACAGTATATATATAATACATCTATATTATCAGTTTCAACACAGGTTATACCGCGTACCAGTTTTTTATTATTTTTGGGCTGAATAAGTAATTATGACACCAAACCCCTGTGGACTGAAATGCTTGGAAGAATTTTGGATGCGACTCCATTGATGTAAAAATCGTGGATAACAGTAAAGCTGTTAGCTTAAATTGTAAAATGTGACTTAAAGTAAAGTCAGCTAGATAAAAGAAGTAGCAAAGGCATTGCGGGTGTGGCTAATACCTGCGCTGTGTACGTGCGCTTTAAATATGGCGGTTTGAGACTGGTTGGCTCACTGCTCTATGTGACCCCTCAATCCAATCTCTTCCTTTTCTGCCTCCTTTCAAAACACACCAGCACCCAGATTACCAACGTGTTTATAAAGGAACAAAAACATCAAGAAACAAACGAGACGCAGAAGCTTTAACGTTTTAACAAAGAACGTCTTGTTAAGTTTCCTTCCTTCTTTCTTCTTCTACAGCATGTTTCCTGTGTGCTGCTGTTCATTTGTCCACTGCACCCCCTACAGTGTCGGAGATTAATGCTAATTTCTAATTGGACCAGATACACTCACCTGCAGGCCTGAGGCACAAGGCTTAAACCAGTCCAAGTCAGACCGAGGAACATTGTTGCTTAAAATCCTCCTTCTCGCCACACTTCCCGTCTACCTCTTGGGTTAGGGATACAGTTACAATTTTGAGGCAAAATTTGCACAATACAATTTTGTGTAGTGTTTTCCTTTATGCCCTTTACTGCAGATCATCATGGTACAGAACCGAAAGATTCTTGACCAAAACTGCTTTGTAGCAGTTATTCTGGGACGCAGCACAGCCCGCACACAAGGATTCACTTACAGCGAAACAGGTATTCTGTGACGGTAATTCAGCTGTAACCTTTATGCTTCCTGCAATATTCAATATTAAATAAAGATAATTCCAGCTTGATATATTGACTTACCTGTAATAAAACAGACACACACTCTCCAATTGCACACCCAACCTTTGCACCCTCTCTTTTGACTGCGAAAAGCACCCTGTGTCAAGCTGTATTTTACATTTACAAGCATATCTCCCAACAAGCCCATCTCAGGTGGTGAGGCTGGCTGCATCATGGCCCATCTAGTCAGCAGTTGCTGGCCTTGTAACATGGCCTGTATCTAAGCAGAAAGGATATTTAGGGAGAGACGTAAAGAGAGATGAATGATGGGTGGAAGGGAGGACGGATGAAAGAGGGAGAGACCTAAAAAGAGAAGGCTCTTGTACGAGAGAGGCCTTAAAGAGCAGAGAGTTGGTTTCAGCGTGTTTAAGAGCTTTGGCAGAGGAGCGGCTACCGCTACGGCGACTGTGGTTTCTGGGGAATCGATGTGCGTGTGTGTGTGTGCATGTGCGTGTGTGTGTGTGTGTGTGTTATATGGGGAAAAAGATCCAAGGTATTTTCCTGGCATTTGATAGACAGCTTAACGCCCGGCTTGTAAAAACAGCAGAGCAAAAAGTTCCACGTGCCAAAGGATGGGAGGAGGTCTCTCTCTCTCTCTCACACACACACACACACACACACACACGCACACACGCACACACACACACGTACAATAAAAGTGAAGTGCAGAGTTGTAGTCTTATTTATTAGGGATCTTGTGGTGTGGGGAACAGTCACTGGGTGGTAGGGCGGCCCTGGCTAAAACCAGATGATGTTTTCTTAACATTTCCCCTGATTACCTCCAACATCTCCCATCTGTAATCAGATTTTCAACATTTCCCTGGAGGGGAAGTCTGTTAAAACCCTCCTGCTGGTGACCACATAGCCCCAACTGGCTCTTGTGGAAACTGTGCAACTAATGAGATCCAATGAGAGCCATAGTTCAGGCTGTATTGTAAGTTGTCCACAACGAATGGCACAGCAACGTGAGTGAAAGAGAAATGGCCTTGATTTCACAATAGCAGGCAGCACTCAAGCTAAATGATGAAATTCCCAGATGAGGGAGGTTCAGGCATAACTGTAAAATGCAATATCTGTTTGGATCATCAGCTTCCCACCTATTCACCTTCACTACTCCTGCCTTTCACCATTCAAACCCATCATTCTTCTCTAGAAACATCCCATTCAGTCCAGTGAACCACGACGGAGGTGACGTCATTCGGCTGCGTTACAGCCAACATTGCACACGCTTTCCGTTTCACTGCACCCGACCTCTTATTCCTATTCCAATCTCAACATGACAGTCTTGAACGAGTCTTACACCATTACATGTTTGTTGCATTTTTTTTGCATTGAGCAACGGAAACCGAGGATTGATGGAAAAAGCCAGTTGCGTTACTGGTGGATGATTTTAACGTAATTTATGCAAATACTGAAACTGCTGCTTGATGAGCTCTGAGTTGAAAGCAGAAATGTTAAGTGAATAATGACAATTTAATTGCAGATATCAGAGTTGACATTGTCGTAATATGGGGCCTGTTCTTCCACAAAAGCATACACTCAAACACCGCATGGTCTTTTATAAAAAAAAAAAGCTATTGAATAAACACTGCTGACCTTCAATAAATCAAATCCTGACTCGATTAAGTTAAAGGAGGGAGCTTTTATTGTATGGAAATCATGTGAGAGAACCCATTTTTGAGAAAAGGTTTTTAGGCAGTCTGTCCGACTTAAGTATTGGCTGGACTGCGAATTTGGTCAACATATTCAGGCCCGACCCACAGAAATGGCTTACATACAATATAATCCAACATGAGCTTATAGTTAGTTTGGATCATTTCAATTCTCGGGTCATGTGGCTGGCCACCCTATGTTTATTTTTTCACCTCGACGCTTGCGTACCGAACATGTCCTGACCCGTGAGCCATTATAAACACTTGCAAATGCCACGCAGACCACCTGACACCCCAGTGCTCTGACTACACTCCTCCCTCCATGGGCCAGTCTAACGTAGCAGACCTATAGAACAGAACGAGGTACCAACAAACATTTAATGTATCCAATATCTTCTATAGACTCTTAAGGTAATTGAATAATTCAAAATTAATTAAAACATTTTTAGAAAATAGTAAAGTGTAGCACTGAGCTTTGGCTCTGCTGCCTAGTAATTAGTCCAGTTCTTACAATATTGTACAATTAGATGTATACCTGTGTCTATGGTTGCATAGCACCTGTAAATTATAGATTGGTCTATCAATGCTATTATAATATATTAATTGCCTCAGGCCCATTCAAACGGGCTCCTCCAGATTTCCTTTTATACATTTTATATATAAATAGATATATCTATATATATACACACACAACACTGTTGCTTGTTGCCGTTTACCAAACGTAATAAATAGGCCAAGTTGTAATACACTCAGAAGTCAAAGCCCTAAAAGACACAGACAGACCAATAAATGCACTTTCCATCCAATGCTAGGGTGGCAACACAGACAGGGATGTCCTACAAGCTGGAACATCAAGGTACCGTTACTGTAATAACAATACATTTGTTTTTTAGTTCTTTTATTGGCTTCATTATGACAGAAGGAGGGATTGTCCAGTACAGACTTTATGCTATATATAATATATATATATATATATATATATATATATATATATATATATATATATATATATATAATGTGCATGCTATATAATGCATACATTTGCTATGTGCATGTATTCTTAACCCTGTCGGCTAAGGGGTTTAAATAAGAAAAGAAAAATGAAGTTTACACAGTGTACGTCACAAATGAAGCAGGCTTCCCTTGGGCCTGGCATTAACGGGAAGTGTCAGGCCTCCAAACGTCATCACTAGTCCATGCAAACGCCGGAACATAGTGTTAAAATCATCTGTCTGACCTCAACATTCGTCTTACAAAAGTACAGTCGTGGACAGGTGGAGCCGTCGTGCAAAAACATGCTCTTATTTTAAGGGTTTTTAACTTATGAAGCACAGAGCAGTCCCTTGTATTAACACGTAGAAGCTGCCCACTCTACTTGTGTCACTTCCTGTATTCAAGAAGTGGCAAAAGAACAACGACAGAGGTCTAAAGATCTTTCAACGCAAATAGTTGGCCACAAAAGAGCAGTGAGGTGCGCACTATAGTGCTACATGTTATTATTGTAACAAGCAACAAGCCTCCTCGCTTAACTTGAGAGCAAAACAACCGTGACACCAAATCCAGTAACACCGGGAATTCATTTTAGACGAGTCTGCGTCTCACAAGGAAGCAGTGTGTCCTAGCAAAGTGGATGAATGGAGATTAGGGTGTTGACCAATTTGTCTCTTCTACTGTTGGCCCAAAAAACAAGCTATTATTGTGAAAGAGGGTCATGTTTGAATAAAATCTATGTATTGTAGACAGAACAGAACAGACAGGGAATAGAGAGAGACAAACACAGATCCCTGACAATGTAATTCGTGGTCAGCACCTTAATCACAAGCTGTTTGATCCAATGAAACACAATCGGTTTCATCTCTCTCTAAAAGCTGTTGAGGTCACACAACTTCTATTCTTGGCGTGGAGGTCCCATGATATGAGGCTCCAAAATGGCGTCTGGGGAATGTTTCCCACACCATGCTGCCCCAGATCCCCTTGAACAACTGTCTGTGTCCGTGTGCTGGATATCACACATCCAAGTTGTTCTACCAATCTCTTCCAAAAGCAGAAACAGAGGATTGTGTGTGTTGCGGTCCAGGTTGGTGTTTCTGTGAGGACAGTCGTCCACCAACTGGTGGTGACTCACAGGAAATAAAGGGAGCGTCTCCAGCATTAATCACAACCATAGTGTGACGAGGCCTCTTTTCACAATCTCTGGCAGAACAACCAATCTGTTCGCTCCCTCCCTCCTCCCATCCGTACCACACTTACCTCATAATGAGGAGCTGCCACTCAAACTGCTTCAAGCTGCACTTATTGCAACACCGTGGAGGTTACAGGACGAGCAAGCTCAGCTGGGATTAAAGTCTCAGTTGCATTTGTTGAAACAGACTTTAGAGCAATACAGTGGGCAAATCTGGAGGAAAGAGTTCTGGAACAAAGAGTGCCTGTGCTGCAACACGCTAGATGAGCCAGAAGAAATTTAGCTTATGAATTGAAGCACATGCATTATGCATAATGAACAGCGGCCGAAGGGAGAGAGAGACAGAGAGGAGACATCTTGTCATCACTAAAGGAGAGCGATGGAAAGATGGACAAAGGAGATGTCCCAAGGGACTATGCACTCATTCTGCATGGCTGCCTATCCGTCACCATGGAAACTGTGCGTGTGTGTGTGCACTGGCGACCAACAGAGCTGAAGGGTGTGTGTTATGAGGATGGAGAATAATGTGTAGGTGCTACGCGGGAGGCCTCCAACTGTGTTAGCAAGAATACCTTCGAAACTCACTCTGATCACATTCCAGTTCATCTGTGTGTGTGTGTGTGTGTGTGTGTGTGTGTGTGTTACACACAGAGAGAGAGAGAGTCTGTGGATCGAGAGATCTTATCATTTAAAAGCAGGACTCTCTGTTGATGAGTGATCTGCTGGATGGTGTGATTGATGAAGGATGGAGTGATGAACGCTTGATGAGATGAAAGAGTGAAGAGCCATCAGCACACACACACACACACACACACACACTAAGACGAAGCCCATGACTAAGGCAACCACATGCAGACGTACTTGAACAGACACACAAACTTATAGAACCAAGAGACACATTATGCAAACACACACACACACACACACACACACACACACCTCCGTGAAAGATGAAGGGACGATTATCGATGAAACGTTTTCTTGGAGCCAACAGAAACGTGACATGAATAGCACAGAGGCTGTAGTACCATACTGTATAGATAGATAGATAGATAGATAGATAGATAGATAGATAGATAGATAGATAGATAGATAGATAGATAGATAGATAGATAGATAGATAGATAGATAGATAGATAGATAGATAGATAGATAGATAGATAGATAGATAGATAGATAGATAGATAGATAGATAGATAGATTTGCAGACTTGCAGCTCAACAAGCAGCTGACAAAGTTAGTGTTAAACTTCTTTCCTCCTTTGGTTCTGGGTTGTAATTTATTGGGTGTTTTCTGAAACTCCCCTCAGAGAGGAGAGTAATTTGTCAGTGGTAAGGAAACACACACACACACACACACACACACACACACACGGTCCCTGATCTCAAACCTACAGCCTCGCTCACACACCTATCATGCGCTTGCACGACCACAAGAACACAGTCACAAATTCTCTACACAGCATCCTCACACACATAATCCTCCGCCTCTTCCCCCGTCTCCCTTTCACATGCAATGCAAACACACACTCACACTCACATTCACCCCCCCCCACACACACACACACACACACACACACACACACACACACACACACACACACACACACACACACACACACACACACACACACTTTGCTGAGTCAACGCGGATAAGAAAAGACCAAAATATAACCAGGATTTCCCCCGCCTGCCCTGGTTTCTGTTGTGTGATATATAGGAAGCTTAACTGTCCCATTGATTTTGTACTGTACATTCCTGGTGTGTTGGTTCAGCTCTGCTCACTCAGCGTGGCGTCTTAATCTCTCAGGATCGCTGTCAGTTGATGAATCGTCAGTCATACAGACCGAGCAGAGCAGCTTTCAGCTTTAGGGACTATAGGCAGAGAAGTTTGGACAGAAAGCATAAAATAGACATTGTATGAAGGCAGCTGTCTCTGCAGCATATTGCCATTTATTGTGTCGTACACAGTGTTATACTTTCAGTCTGAGCTTTCAAGATGAGCAACGGGTCTTCTGGGTCCACTTTCAGCGCACAAATTGCTATGTTTACCAATTATTCTCTAAATTGTTAATTAATTTTCTGCCATTTATTACCATGGTAACTATGTCTTGACATTAGCCCTGTTCGACTGGGACTACCTGGGCTCCTCTTGTGATTTCTAATAACTGCAGAGGTCGTCTGTTTCCTTAATTGCTGTGAATCTGCCATGTGCGTAAAGTGTAAAGTAAAAAAAATCTATTGCAAATTACCTTTCATGTCTCACGATACACATAGGTCATCAGGTAATATTTCTTCCGTGTCTCAGTAATTAGAGTTTAAAAAAAAAGGATTTGGGGGATTATCTACGCTTGTTTGTTTCTTGTTTTTGGCTAAGAGTGGCCCAGACTGCAGTGAGAGCTTGGATTGAAATTGTGGTGAAGATGCAGGAAGAAAACAAATATTTCCCACAGAATGCAAATATCACACTGTGAAAAGGCAAAGTACATTTTTTTTAGGGAACAAGGACAATTATTCAGAGCTTTCGCACCGTGAATAAAGGCATCAACCGATCATAATGTGCATAATCGACATATTCAAAATGCAGACTGTATTGTCTAAATGGTTACGCAGTATTTGCTGTATGTCCACGGAGGCCTGTGGACATACAGCAAATACTGCGTAACCATTTACCAGAGGTCCTCAGATTCACTCAGAGCATTTCGCTAAAAGGAAACTCAAAAAAATAGTTGACAGTAGCTTAGGCCACACGCCCGTTGACCTGAGACTGCAGACGCTGCTCTGGGTCAAAAGGATACCGGTACTTGGTCCTCCGTCTGTGAAAATCTACTCAAACCTTCATTGTAAAGAGTTGCAACTGTTCACAAATTCACATCTCTGCTGTTATTAATATTTTGTATTGTATTTTTTTATATTTTCTACCTGTGTATTGGTCACGCCCCTGGTGTGTAAAGGCCTTTAGATGAGAAGAACAATACCTCTCTCTGTCTGGAGAGAATCGTTCTTCTCATCTCTCTGAATGAAAAGCAAATGTTTTCCTTACTCTTCTTTTAAGCATCAAAGAATATTTCCCCTTTAGAATACAGATCATTTCTGTCTTCAAAGAAACGCACGTTTACAGCGATATTTAGCAACGTGTCCTTTGCTTTTACTGCTGTCGGTGTAACGTGGTTACAGCGAGGATGTGGTGCAGCATTCATTTACTGTTCAATATGTTTGAGAAAATCTGATGGAATGTCAGGAAATGCAACCCGACTGTCCGCCTGTTCACGGATGTTGCGTCAATTCACATTTAAAAGTGGTGATAGAAGCATGTGAGGAGATAAATCCTCAAAGACTGTTCAGGTTTCACGTTCATTTCAACCAGACAGGTGTACAGTTACAGGTATTTTGATGACCCCCGCAGTGTAGCTGACAACTCATCAGGAGGAAAGAACATACAGGGCCGTTTCAGACGTCGTCTGTGTGTGTGTGTGTTCGCACCAGTTGTTTCATATAAATACACCATACATATCTTTTCTCCATGCTGTCACTGGGATGGCAAGCTTGGTAATCACGTTCCTATTAACAGACACCGATATAGAGATATAAATTCCACCCAGCATCCAGATTGTATCATACATATGACACACACATTCCCACACAGCAGCTATCTGGTGTCCGTGGCTCGGGTTGCTGTGTCCACTAAGACTTTACAGGATGTTTGACCTATTCTGGCCGCCAGAGCAGCCTTGAGCCGGCCAAGATGCCTCTACTATTCCAAATATCAAATACCAGCATCAGCGAAAAACACCAAAACTGCTCGCAGTATCCGCCAACCTGATGTCTCTGTTTGTGTGTGTGTGTGTGTGTGTGTCTTGCATCAAGGAGGGGAATTCATCACATTGTTTTTTCTGCAGTTTTGTGTTAATATCGTGTGGATTAGGAGGTTACAGAGGGAGTTTGACTCGAGATGACCCAGAGCAGAGTATTGTCTATAAAACACTCATCTCCTACTCTTCCTCCGTCCCCCTGCTCCTCTTAATCTCTTTCCCCTTTTCACTGTTTAGATTATTCATTCCTTCTCTTCTTTCTACTCTGTGCTCTCTGTCTCCTTTCTTCATAATATAAAGCACAACAATGGGGAAACAAATCTGTTTCCAAATAATATGTTTGTAACTACAAAGACTTTTATTTTGACAAAGATATGTGTATTAATGGATACCGTCTAATGCAAGTCAATTGAAATGTGAATTATTAGTTTAAAATACCTCCCTTATTCCTGTCATTCACATTTAAATTTGGTAATTTTCCTTATCGAGAAAGCATCTATATTTAGTGAAACACACACATACAATTCTGATTATTATTTTCTAAATGTAAATTAATTAAATTAAACTTACAAAGACATACTACAGATAACATATAATTAAAGGTTAAATAGTATTTTGAAATATAAATTACGTCAAATGAGAAAAACACTTAAAAGTGTCAAAATAAAACCGGTAAATAAAACCTGTAAAATGTGGCTGAAAAAGCAAAAATACATGAATAATTGTCAATTGTAAATAATAAACAAATGTTAAATTCCCCTCACCCAATTTTGTGCTCAATACAGATAGTGAAAAAAAATTGTGAATGTATGATTTAATTATGATCAATTTCTTATCATTTTACCCATGTTAGATTCAATACCAATAGTCTAAACTCTACATGTTGCTGATCACTGAACATTGAACAGTTTAAAAAGCTCTTTTTACCAAATGCTCAAATTTACCACTGACGTCTTAGATCGGCGAAACTGTTTCATGATGATCCAAATGTTGCCTTAACGGCTACATTTGGCCCGCTTATCTGTGGGAAATAACGCAGACTACAACAACATTTTTTTCTTTATCCTGTGAAACGGGCCAGAAAGGGAAACAAGTCATAGAATTGGAGGGAAATAGAAGAACAGTGGAGGTTTGTTGGTGTAATGAAGAACTTGGACATGACTTCCACACGGCCAAGAATCTATGATTTATGTAGCCGACCATCTGTTGCCACAGAATACGTTGCACAATGAGTCAGATTGGCTATACGGAGATCTACAATGTCTCTCTCTCTCTCTCTCTCTCACACTCACACACACACACACACACACACACACACACACACACACACACACACACACACACACACACACACACACACACACTGTAATAGTAAGATGGATTCCGATGGCGAGGTTGCAGGGGCTCATATGAACAATGGATGAGGTGAGCGAGGACCGCTGATCTCCTTACTCCCACTCTGAGTGACCGGAATATACCCCAACACACACACAAACAAACACACAGCTACACACACACAAACACACACAAACTATCTACATACACACAAGCTGCATCCCTCTGCAGCTGACAGCCATTCATTCACTTCAGTGACATGCTCGGGCTATATCTAAATGGAGGGCTTTCTCTGGATTGGAACCCCCCCCCCCTCCCCCAACACACACAATCTATCTGTCTCTGTCGCCCCCTTCTCTCTCACACACGCACATAAACGCACGCGCACACGTTTTCAATCCACCAATTTGTACGGTTTCCACCTGCTTACCACCTTCTTTTCCACATCCATGTAATACAATGCAACACAGATAGACACATACATGTGCACAAATACAAGCACGTAATAACACACACACACACACACACACACATATTGAGCAGCTCATGTTGTGTAGCATCTAGATTAATTTAGACAGGTGCTTCAGATGTGGTCTCCTTGCTCCCACCCATCAGCCTCCACCTGACAAAACTAAAGAAATACAATAAAGAAAACTGCCATACCTTGACCCTTCCCACACACACCCTCTCTCATTAACCCAGAGGGCACCCCCAGCCTCTCATTGTGCCCCTATCTCCCGCAGCATTCTGGTTAAAGTAGTTTAACAATGTCAACCAGATAAGCCCAATGCAAACCTGCTGATAAGCAGTCAAAGGCTGCACTTAATGTCTGTGTGTTCTGAAGGCGTTGGGTGATTGAGGAGCCGATGTAAAAGACCAACAGTGTGCAAAATGGGTGCAAATGTTGCACGTGTGTGTGTGTGTGTGTGTGTGCGTGTGCGTGTGCGTGTGCGTGTGTGCGTGTGTGCGTGTGTTCAGACTGGAAAGTGTACCATTTCATATCTTTGTAATAACATGTTAGACCGCCGAAACGCAGAATACAAAAGGAAAGCAAACACACACGCTGGACAAAGAGTCTGAATGTGTGTGTGATTTTAAACTATGGCCAAGGACCATTAGCAAAGTTATTCAGGAAAAATGTATGAGTCAACTTTTCCTGTATTGACAAGTAAAGCAGAGAGAGATACGCCAGCTGAAAAGAAAGAGGGGCCTATATTAAAAGGGCTGCTCAGTAAAATAAAGTTTACGGCTGACGTTCAAGGCAGCGCTGTGCTAAAGCCTTCTCCGCACGCTGCCACGAGGCAACCACACTGTAATTCGAGGTCAAAGGTATAGGCCGATCCTCCATCCAGACTTTAATGTTGCAATAAGCCGCGTCAAAAAGCTCCAGTTACAGTGCGATAAAAAGGTGTGAATATTTCACAGGAAGTCTCAAATAAAATGCAATAGGTTTGCGCACTTTGTCCCAGAAACTCCACACCCTGCAGCGGATAATCTCAACTGTTCTTCCCAGCGCTCGCATTACACACACACACACACACACACACACACACACACACACACACACACACACACACACACACACACACACACACACACACACACACACACAGTGAAGATCTGAAATCTTGGCAGAGTGAAAGCGGATATCCTGACTTTGTTCTGTTAATGGTCCGGTTCCGTTTTTATTATTCTGAATACCTGACCCACCTGTACGGCCAGAGGAGACTCTATCCCGCCCGTCTCTCTCACGAAACACCGGCAGATACAGTTTCCCTTTCTCTCCCCATTCTTCCCCGTCTAGCGGCTACAGCTACAGTTTCAAATAACTTCCTCGTCTCGTGTTTTCCTTTTTTTTTTCTTTTTCTCCCTCTTCTCAGTCTTCCACGCTTTCTTCTGTGGTCCATTTTCTAACCGGAGACAAATGATCATCATTGATGAACACAAGGCCGCATTCAAGGACCCACGCCCAGCAGGAAAGCAGGAAAAACAAACAAGACGTATTTTTGTTGTTGTTGTTGTAAGAATTGTTTTTTTAATGAAACACAAAAAGGCAATAAAATTAAGATAAATAATTTTTCCTTTTGTACATGAGGAAATATTTAAGTCATATTTCCAAAGAATGACTGAAATTACATAATATATTTTAGTAGGATATCTCAACGATACAAAGCAGTTTTCCAGTGGGTCTAAAAGAAAAAGAAAAACACAATGATGTCGCTTCTCTCAAAACATGATGGTTAGAACTGAATCCAGTGTTTCTTAAAGAAAAAACTGCGTAAAAAAAGCAATAAAAGACCCATAAAAGTAATATTTTAAAATTGAGTTCACATTAGATTCCTTTTAAAGCTTTTGCTTTGCAGTGTAACAGCAACGTTGTTGTTAAAAGTCAGTCAATGTCCTAAAAAAGAAAAAGGCAATCATGTTCTTCCTCCCTGTACATCTTATACACTGACAACCAACAGTCATCAAAGGCTTGCATAAACAGTAAACATGGTAAACAAGGAAAACAAGCAAACATATAACACACATTTTTGGCAAAGCAGGAATAAAAGTGACAAGAAGCATAATTTGTGATTTGATCCTTATCTTGTTTTTTTTGTCTCTCAACATTGTCCAATTGATTGGCTCTGATTGTCCTTCACAGTCACGTGAGGCCATTCTGGTTGCCACAGTTACCTCAAGTGCATCAGCTGGGCGGCGTGCAGACATTGTTGCAGCAACGTTTTCCGCAGGCTGTCATAGCAACGCTGGATGAACGTGAGCAGACAACGAGAAGAACTCTATACCTCGGTGATTGCAGGGGTCCCGGATTCAGATTTGATTGAATGTTTTTATGTCTTTTTCACAATATCTTTTCTTCTAATGTGGTGAAGCGTAAACTCACAGGTGCTTTGGTATGTTTCTTTTTGATGCCAGATAAATATCTACATTTGATATAGGTATACAGGCTAAAAGATGAAGAACCAGACTCTTTTCGGTTCAGAGAACAGCAGAAACTCAGTTTCTTTTCCAGTATTTGTTTTAAAAAGAAGAAAAAAAGAAGCTCCCAACAGTGAATGCACATTTAAAACCCAACGGAGTGAAATAAAGAGAAAGAAAAAATAGCCTTTTTCAGATTTCCTTATAAAACATTTCCCAACCACCCTTTCTACATATTCACCCTTCGCCTTAAGCAGAGCTTAGCACAATGTCTTCACATCAGTTGTACAGTTTGACCCCAAATCCAAACCTCCAATCCTGTTCAGTGCATTAAGAGAGAAGCATACTAACCCGACCTCCTCCCTCTCTCAGACCCCCCTCCCCCGAACCCACCCGCCCACACACACCCTAAAAAATCTAAATAAAATAATCTTCTCTGCAAAAGAAAACAACAAAAAACAAGAACAAATATATATGTATACTATTTACAACATGTTATATTATACATGATGCTGTACAAAGCACACACACAGACACACGCTCACGTACGCTCGCACACCACCTCACACTCACACATTTCAAACAAACAATCCAACTACCTGTACATGTGTCTTCGCACCCGAATCCGCGGGTACGAGAGAGAGGTATCGACGTGTATGGCTTGACAGGAGGAGAAGTCGTTTTTCAGTTGCGACTGAAAACTGCACGTTTAGTACAGGAAAGATTAATATTCAGAGAGTTACCGACATACCGACGCTGTGTCGCGGCGGCCGCCCTGCTCGGTGAGCGCGGGTGAACATGTGCACGACCACACATACAGTACAAACACACGCACGTTAAAGCACTATTTACTTAGAGCTCATTAAATGCCAAACAGGTTCATCGCAGCCACTCTGCAAACACACACACGCACTCGCACACACACACGCACTTACACACAAAGTCCGAACTACAGTGTTTTTTGGTCCTGTTGGGGATCTCCCAATCACGTTGTCATAGTCAAACTACCAGTATAAGACCATTGAAACCCTCCAAACCAGTGTGGTTTACAGTAAGTCTCTGCTTACCATTCATCTCTGCCGCTCTCTGAGCCAGTCTTTGTTTCAGAAAGCCAAGTCTGACACCCTCCCTCCATAGCATATCCAAGCGACTGTACTCCAAAGTGCTTGTGTCCTTGGTTCCTGCTCTTTTGTTGCAGTAATCTTGTCGCAGTGACGAGGAACTCTGTTTCCCAAAACAAACTAGTCTCCTATAAGTGCCAGTACTGTCGGGCTGTATCCAGTGGGCTAGCTCCTTCTCTTACGAGGGACAGATCGATACACAGAGTCAAGACTCTTTGTCTTGTTCCCCTCTGTCCCCAGCTCCGTTCTGACGGACCATCCTGGAAGCAGTCATCTCCAGAGTTCAGGTTCAATATTTGGATCCCTTTCCAGCTGGTGGTGCTAGGACACGATGGCCATGCCCTCCGCGCTGATCAGCTGGCCCGTGGTCGGTTCGTAGGTCCCGGCCAGGTAGAACAGGTCGTTTCCCGCGCTGCCGGGCTTACGTTCACGCATCAGGTGATCGTACTCAGCCCGGCTGACCACCTGGCAGCGATGGGAGATTGTCTGCACGTCATTCTCGTCTTCGTGGCTCGACTGGTACAGGGCATTCTGGGAGAGAGACGGGAAGAACGGTTGATGAATCAGCAGGATAATACACTTGACTATCAAAATGTTGCTAGAATGTTATTTCTATTTGTCGCCACTTTCTCTCTGCACTTCCCGCACATGCCACAAGTTTGAGTTTCTGCAAGTGGAGATCTTTTTGTGTTTGCTCGGCCATGATGGATGTTGCTGATCATGCTAAGTACCCAGGTTTTTTTTCTATTTATTCCAAACAAACCACTATTGTTCTTGCAATAAATGCAAAACACATGACTTCCTTTGCAGCAGAGACATTTTTCCTGGGAAAGAAAAAGCACCGTATGCTGAGTATTTAGAACTGCAAATGGAAACTGGAAATAAGTGGGTGTTCAACCATTCATATCAGATGGGAACAGGGAATAAAAAGCAAAGAGGTAATATACTTATATGAAAATGTCACGGACTGTTACTTTGACCGTTCTCGATTTAGAAATTCTACTTGCACCCCCTGGCCTTTACCTTGCCGTCGCGGTGTCGCTTCCCCAGGCGAGTCTCCTCCGGGTGGTAAAACCACTTGACCCTGACCACCATGCTGGAGCTCCACGACTCCCAGAGGCTCTCCACTCGGCCCACGTAGGGCAGCTGGGGCCGGCCGGGTGACAGGAACACAGCACAGTCCCCGACACGCACCGTCTCCTTGCCCCTCACGATGGCCTTGTAGAAAAGCTTGCGGGCTTTACCCTTCAGACCTCTCCTCTGTCGGCGGAAGAGAGTAAAAATAACACTCAGTCAATTAATTCAGTGAGGAGGGTTTATTTCACCACCAGCCTCATTTCAGAAATCAATTTATTCAGTTTGTTTTGCTAAACCCAGCCTACCAAAGTATGGTCAGATTCAATATGTCTTTCAGAGCCAAGAAATTGCGAAAGCCAAACACCTATCACAACACACTGATCCTATTGAGTTACAGGAGTGTGTTTTCTGCCACATCAATAAGTCACTCTCAACCCGATGAAGGCAAGACTATTGAAACTTGTGGAGAAATTACGATCCCAGTAACTGTAACCGCCGTAACACAGCAATACTTCTGCTCCGTCTCCTAATGCGCTGCACATCTCAGTCGACGCATGCGGTCGTGTTTACGAAGCAAACAACAGCAGAACGGAAGCTGACGGTGACTGCGGTTGCTCAGACTGTTTTGTTCCGTGATCTCAGGATCGTGACTAAATAATCAGGATAATACATTCAGAGAGTAAGCCTCGTAGTGTTTCCAATGTGTACAAAGACTGAGGCGGCATAAGCACTGCAAAGAGAAATGCTATTTGATCATCGCCTCAACTGCCTTCAAAGGTTTGACACAGCAGAAACTGCCACAACAATCAGTAACCTACTTAAGCTGCGAGGTGAGGTCGGTTACTGACACCCAAGAGTTTTGAAACCATATAACCAAGATAATAACGTCTGATTATGAGAAAACACTGTCTGATTAAATCAGGATTTCAGTGAAATGGAATGTAGTTAAAAAAAAAAAAAAAGAGCTTGGAAATACAACCCTTCCAGAGCATCTTGGATAACGTATCAAAAATACACCTCAACGTGTCCTACCTGTGTGGGGTTGCCGGACCATTTCCAGAGCTGGCGTCCAGGCAGAAGGGGGGCCATGTTAGGCAGCGGCTCAGGTGAGGACATCCGCTGCCTCTTCGCTGTGGCGGGGTCCTTGGAGGCAGCTTTGGGCTGCTGGCTCACAGGACTGCTCTGCCTCGGATGGTGGCTACTAGAAATTCCATCTTTCCTCTTCAGCTGGTTCTTAGCTGTGCTACTGTTACCCGCCATGCTTCCTTTCGACATTAACTCCTTCCTGTCATCTGTCCTGTCAGCCCTCGCCTTTGACCCCGAGACGGCCATGCCGGCTTTGGCCACATAGCCGTGAGCCGGCGCTGATGCGGAAGGAGAGGAGCCGGAGTTGGTGGGGTCAGGGCTCGGGAGGTCGGAGGTCATGTTCTGCCTGTGCTTGTGTTTGTCCTGCTGGAGCAGTGCGCGGCGCAGCAGCACAGAGGAGGACTCTTCGTCAGAGGAGTAGGAAGAGTCGTTGTCTGACGAGCAGAGGGACGAGGAGGAGATGGAGCCGGAGGAGGAAGAGGAGGAGGAAGAGGAGGAGAAGCAGGCAGAAAGACGGGAGAGAAAGCGGCTACCACGGTGGGAAGTGTCCGCCGCACTGCCTCGAGGGGCTTCGGCATCCTGAGCGTCATCCACATCATCCTCGTCCAGCTCAGAGTAGGAGCTGGGGCAGTCACTCGGGTAGTCCAGACTGTAATCGCCACCTAGGACTCCGAGACCTGCTGACAGACGATCCTTTCTCAGAGGCGGAGCGGCCTTTACAATAGGCTCAGAACGGGTTCCAGCGCCATCTCTTTCCCCACCTCCCTTCTTGCCATCCTTCACCTTCAGGGCAGGGTGGCTGTATCGCAGCGGTGCTCCAGCGGAGGAGAGACTCTTGTCTCCTTTTCCTCCACTTCCACCGAGTCGAAGCAGGGCCTTGCCGTTCTTGGTTTTAGGGGAGGTTACTCCCTCGTGGTCGAGCTTCACCAGGAACTGCTTCCTGTCGTGTTCGCTCACTGGCTTCTTGGTGACAGCTGAGGAGCAAACCGAGGGCGAGGAGTCCCTGAGTCCCGTAGAAGTTACTGTGGCAACCGGTCGCCCCGCTCCAGAGCATCCGCCGCTTCTGAAGGTAGAGTAGCTGTTGGCGATGCTGCTGAATGAGTCACCTTCAAAAGGGGAGCCGAAGATGCCTTTGATGGGCACCGGGGGTGCGAGGAGGTGGGAGGTGGGTCGATGGAAAAGCCCCAAGTCTTGCTCGCGTACCTTCTTCTGGGTCTTCCGAGACGTCCCGTTGAAGAGGAAGAAGTCAACAGGCGGCCTCTTCCTGGGAGTTGACCAGTTCAACAAGGAAGTGTTGCCCTGTGCGAGAGTGTCTGTTACTGATGTTGGTGTGCTGGCTGTCTGAGGCACCGAGAGGACTTTCTTCGGCCTGCCAACTGAAAAAGGAGACGGCAACAGAGAGGAGTTATAATCAATATGAACTGACAGGTCTTCAGAGCAGACCGAGATAATTGTGGAACTAAGAGCTTTGGAGAAACGTAATATCTTTATCTCCTAGATCTCCGGCTATCCGGCTAGGTTTCGACATGTCTATTACTCAAACTACAACAAACCAGGTAAACCTGTCTCTCCCTGCAGCTTTATTGTCACCTGGAGTTTGTGATGAGTTACAAGTGCTGTATGTTGCTTAACAACACAATAATGACACCTCGTAAAAGCATGATTAATGCTGTCATATAGAGGTTAATTGATAGGAGGCAAACAAGGAATTTTAATGTACAGGTCTCCGGGTTTATTTACTCTCCTGTGACTGGGAGGCATCTGACAAGCGGTTGACAGTTGGGACTGTAAATGAGGCTTTGTTTTACAATGGCCTGAAGGAGTGTGTGTCTGTGGATGCCTTCACTAGTTAGACTAGTACTTCTCAGACATACATAAGTGCTTGGGTCTCTGATTGATGTTCAGTCTCTGAGTGCATTTCTCAGATAGTCTTATGAAATACATAGTCTTTCTTTCACATATTAAACTAATGACGTGTTTTAGCGGATTAAACATTATTTCACTCTAGAACACTAACGTTAAAAATAGTCACACTAACACTAACCTCGGGTGATTTTCACCCGACATAAAATACCTGATAAAAAATACTTCTGATCAAAATATGTTAAAATACAACTACACAAGGCAAATTGAAGTCCTCTTCTATTATTTTAACCTTTAAAATGAAAAAAAGATATCATGGTGGGACCGTGAAAAAAGGCTAAAAATTGGGTGGAAAATGAGGAAATCGTCAATAAAACACAATTAAAAACCCATCCAAATTTCTTTTACCCTCTAACACTATCGTCGGGTGAAAATCACCCGAACACCTGCCTGTTGAAAAAAACAGGGTTCGGAGCAGAGAGAGACACGCCCACTTTTAGTAACGTCAGAGAGAAGCAGGAAGCTACACAAGGACCCACGCAACTCAGAAAAAAGCAACACAATGAAAATAACGTAAATATAATCGCCCAACATTAGTGTTCTAGGGTTAAAACCTTTATGGGTTTGTTGGAGATCGACAAAACATTCAATTAAATGAAACAGGATCCTGACCAGAGTGCTGCATGTGTTCCCTTCTCCCTCACCTGGTCTTTTCTCTTGGGGCCTCCCTGCTGCCTCCTCATTGGATGGTTTCTCTGTGAGTGTGTCTTTCCTCTCCTGGGTGGAGCTTCGTCGCCCGCGGTGCCCAGGTGAGATCAGCAGAGCTGGAGAGGGTTCCGCACCTGACAGAGAATAATTGTCAAATGGCGGTTGTCAAATTACGGTCTTTTATTCTGCGTTTCTGTCATTCCGCCCTTCTTTCGTACTCACAGCAGATTTGGTAACCTGGAGGCAGAAGCCGGATGTTTGCGAGGGAGATCCTACCCCTGTCTCCATCATCAAACTCCACCATCACACTGCCCTCCTTCTCTTCCTCACCTGGACCTCCTGAAGCACAACACAGAGGACGGAGGCTATGAGTTTCTGGGAACATACCGGAGTGTGTGTATGCAGAGCGGGGCTGTAGGTGTTTCCCGCTCACCTCGGTGGACGTATCCGGGGTAGAGGCAGCGGGAGCGCTCGCTCCAGTACGCACACACCCGCGTCCCTGCAGTGAGGATGGCCTCGCTCTGGGGCCGCACGTCTAACACCTGGAAGAAATCACAAAATTATCTGTAAACCGCGTGTGGAGTTTTAGTAAAAGATACCCAGCACCGCACAACTACCCACGACACTGTAAACTGTAATAGACGTAAAAGAGACTAAGACTCACAGCTTCCTGTAGTAGTTGCTCCAGCGAGTAGATCCGGGGGCGATTCCCTCGTTCTCCTTCGATGACAACACTGAATCTAAGAGGAACATTCGTATTAATTCCTCAAGAACCAAAATATTTTGTTTTATTTCTAAGTCATAATTTAAGCACAATTTCCACTGTTAAATTTCAAGGTTGTCTTTCCAAAAGGGTTTTTGTCATGAGTGCTCAGTTTATTTTTTTTCACTGGCAGCTGTGTTGGCTGCCACTGCTGTGTGTGTTGGCTTTGTAGGAGTCTAGACTTCGTGTTTGTCAAGATTCACACAGCTGTCAGGCATTTAACTAGAGCTCAGCTAAGTTTCAACTCTTTTGTAAATCAGAGAAGGCTCTTGTTGCTATATGTCTTTTTAGCACTTAACTCCAGGGTTTTCCCCAGGATATTGTGAAGCTGAGGTGGTTATCCACACAGATGTTGATGCTTCGCCTACTGGGATCAATAGATGATGGAATAAACAACAGTCATATTTGACATTTGCTGTGTGAAATAATCACTCCGCTCTTTCCTTTTTACGGTTAACATTTTATTTTGGGAGGGAGTATCCTTTTTTTTGTGCCAAATGGTGCGTATATGTGGTGAGACAGCAGGGAAGAAGGGCCTCACATGTCAGGCAGGTCCAGAGTTTGGACGCAGGCAGCGTACAGCAGCTCGTCCTCCTTGGAGATCAGGATCTTCAGGCCGTCCACCAACATCTCTTTACTCAGCACACAGTTTGGCAGAGCTGTGGCAGGAGGGCGTGGTAGAAAGATGGATGGACGGAGAAGATAAAGGGTGAGATATGCATAATTTGTGAGTGTGTTGAATAATTGCTATGTGAAGTGTAAAGGAGGGGCAAAAAAGCAGAGAAAGAAGTGTGTGTGTGTGTGTGTGTGTGTGTGCACGTGTGAAAAGGATCCAACATGCTTTTAAAACCTGTGTGTGTGTAATTATATACGATGTGTTGCTGTTTATGCCTACCAGGGATTCTGCATGGCATATTGGGAGGGAGGTGGATCAACTTGATTTCCTCCTCCTCCTCCTCCTCCTCCTCCTCCTCCTCCTCCTCCTCCTCCTCCTCCTCCTCCTCCTCCTCCTCCTCCCCTTCATCCTCCTGCTCCTTCTCCTCCTCCTCCTCCTCGCCCTCAGAGAAGCTGCTTTCCTCATCCAAATGAAATCCGTCGTCGGCTGCAAAGCTCTGCAGGAGCCGGCTCACTGCGTGGCCCTTGGCCTGGACAGGAAAGAAGGATATGATAACACTTCATTATATGCCCATATTCATCTCCAGTAAACAGGATCTGCAGGTGACATCAGTCTGATGTGGATAAAAGGGTAAATCGGTCAGTGAAAAGCAGCCGCAGGCGGCAGCGCCTCTTGTAATGTGACACCTCAATAAAGCCTGCAGGATGTTCCTTTTCTCACTTAAAAAGTCAGAGGTCTCAATCAGTAATAACTGCAGCTCTTGAACTAGTAGGACAGTGTATTGCTCAAGGACACTTCAGCATGGTGGAAGCCTACTAATAAAAAGCTTGAACCCTAATTTACATTCTCAGCCTCAAACACACACACAATCACAAAAGCCCGATACTATCCATCTCCAGACCGGTTTAGGCTAGTCTATAAAAGATGACTGACGGGTTTCTGCTTGTATTTAGGCTTTTGAAAGAAAAAAACATAATATATAACGCTAAGAGAGCTTGTGTGTGTGTGTGTGTGTGTGTGTGTGTGTGTGTGTGTGTGTGTGCGCGCGCATGCATGGGTTGTCTCTTGATGTTTTCCACATCAGGAGACCATATATTTTAGTGACAGAAGTTTCGTCACCAGAGGGCATGGGTGATTATTTCTCTTTAGTGTGTGTGTGTGTGTGTCTGTGTGTGTGTGTCCAGGCATGCATGGGTGTGTGTAGGGTTATGGCCAATCATTATCTTTATACCTCACTGTTTGGAGTTAGGAGTTATGTGTTTTTGGACATTCCCTCACAATGAGTCAAAGCAACCTTGAGGCATCTCTCATTAAAATGAATGTGTGTGTCTGGCCGACAGCTACCTGCTCCAATACGACGGGCCAGTGGTGCTTTAGCACAGCATGCAGGCATGCAAACACATACATAGCATACACACACATCCATAACCATAGCAAATTGTATATTTGACAAAGTGACTAGTTTACAGATGATGCCAACATCTTCCTGTAAGGGAGTTCTGTCAACTGTAATTTATTGGATTTAAAAAATGTCCTGTCAGGGTGCGGCTCGCTTCAACAAGGAAGGAGTGAACTTTTCTGAGAGTTCCTCCTTACTTCTCGTGATCTCTCAGACTTTATTTGCAATCATCAGAAAGCCAAAGGGAGTGAGTCATCTTTCTTCCTTTATTCCCATTTACCCATAATTAATTTCAAGAGTAATTTGATCATAGTTCTTCCACCTCTGTGACAGCAGTAATTTATTGTGATTTTCGTTATATAACCTTTCCATCACACCTCTAAAATTGGCAATAGCTTCTCACCTTTCCCATCTCAGTTCTCTTTCCCATGCACTTCTGTGTTGATGATCAGGGGAAACCAAATACCAGAAATGTCCTCCTTAAATGGATGTTGAACTTTGAACTTTAGAAGAGCATTTCATTGTACAGCTTCCTGCTAAACGCCAAATATTGTCAATTTTCCCGTTTAGTTCCAATTGGCGTCTTTTATTATGCATGTTTTTATAACCTAAAAGCAAAAAAAAAAAAATGCAATTTTCATGAAGCATAGGAGCAAAGTATGTAGAAGATCAACACATATCATGTACAGGAAGTTGTACAACGTTTTTAAAAGTTCAACAAGTTTTCAGAGGTACAGACACTATAATTCAATAATGTCTTTTTTCTCATGGCATTCACACAGAAGTGCACAGATGAAGCAGCTGAGGAGGGAATGCAAAATGCATATGCCAGTTTTGAGGGTGTCAATGTGTCATAAATCACTGCTGTCAGGGAGTAATCTACTTGTTGAATAGCTGTCAGTGGCCAAAGTAAAATATTGCTGTTACACCCTCGGGTTAAAAGTCACCACCCAACACGAGTCCTCACCTTTCCCAGAATTCCCTGTCCCGATGAGCTCTTCCTCACGGCTTCCTTGCTGGCCTTGTTTACTTCTGTCATCGATCCATGGTTCCCCTGGCTGTCCCCAAAGCTGCAGCCCACTGACGACACACCCCAGCTGGGCAGAGATGCTCTTTTGGTCCCTTGGTGGCCTGGATGTCCCCTTTCTGAGCTGGGCCTTCTGGGCACCCTCCTCTGATCTGCACGGGACACGCTCCTCATGCCTGAGGGCGAAAGAGACATCATGGGAATTAGAGCCGGCAGATCAAATGCAAAAATGCCGATATCTGATATCAGATTATATACAGTCGGATATCTTGTTAGGGATGTAGTTTTCTTGTTCTTGGAGGCCACATAACAGTTATTGGACACAACCTTCTGAGCAGTTCTAGGTGATTTAACGAAGAAAGACTTGCTTGGCCATTGTATCTTTAATATGACAATGTTTCTTCATTGTTCTAATTTAGATTAAATATGTTCAGAAAACACTCAATATTTAACTACAAACCATTCATAACACTCTATAAAATAGTTAATACTGTTACTGGTTGAGTGAAACCTGAAGTCAACCTTGTTTTTGACTTAATTTTTTTGACTTTTCAAAACTTAAATGACTGTACATTTCTCTAAAGCCTACGAAATCATGTTACCCTTCATTTCAAGTGAAAACCTGAAAGTCACAAAGTCACAGGGGGACAGCGGCATGTATAAAGACATGTATGAAGGTCTCACTGGGAGGCCCTGGTCTCTTACTCCTGTCTTTCTGGTTTGCTTGGAGCACGGAGGACTGCGATGAAAAAGGCACGATCCCAGCAGGGTTTGCAGGAGCTTCTTTAGAGGATGAGCTAATCTTGATGTCACCGGCTCCGTCTTCGCTGGCGTAGCTGCCGACGCCGTCGTCATAGTCCTCCTCCTCTTCCTCTTCCTCCTCTTCCTCCTCCTCTGTGGAATCACAACATCAATATGATCAGTCAGAAGGCTTCTAGGGATCTACATGTAAACAATCTCAACTAAAGCCAGGGACTCACTTGACGAGACGTATTGACTTTCAATATTGCTCTCACATCTGCAGTTCACAAGCTTGTGGCTAAACTTACGTCGTCGTGAACACTAAAGTTAGATGAGCGACCAGAGAAATGTGGCAGTCGATTGATTTTTCTCAGAGGGGGTTTTCAGTGGGCCGTTTTATCGCAATAACTGCGAGCGGCACAATAACTAACAGTGCAGTGGTGGGAAGCAAAAGTTGACACCATGAACATATGCAGCGCACAAAGAAACACAGACTGCTATTGGCAGCTGTGTGCCGCTGACTGCGGGGGGTTGTGTCGGGTGTCGACACATCTCTGACACACTTGTCACTTACACGGCGCTCTCGTCAACACTTTGCTTCAGTCACACACACACACACACACACACACACACACACACACACACATTTAACCACTACTTGATATCGAGGCCACAAGGTCGATCGGATCGGAGCATTTTCCTGAAGTTTTGTTAGTTTCATATGAGGCTGCGCTCTCCTGTGAGGCATCATTTAAAAGTCAGGAGGAATGTGATGGTTTCTCCTCAACTCAAACCTCAGAGGAGGGCATTTTTGCGAGGTTGGCGAGGTGAAGAAGAGAGGGGAAGACCGGGGTGTGAGATTCTGAACAGGGCCAGTGGGCTCACGTTACTGTGTGGCGTTGAGGGCAGGGGCGGCTGTGTTGCATGCCTGTGGCAAGTCGTTAACGGTTTTAACGGTGTGACAGACGAGCTGGGATGTGAGAGGAGGGCCCCCTGTTGACGGCAGACATCTCACTTCTCAGGCGCTTCGTGTGCGCACACACACACACACACACACACACACACACACACACACACACACTGATGGACTCTCAATGCGAAATCACACAATGTCTGGTTGATGTTCTGTGAGCCATCAGCCAAATCAGCGCTGCTTGACTCATATGTGTAATAGCCTGTGAACTCTGCTGGTTGCGGGAGGACACACCAGACTACATACTTGTATGAGTCCTGCATTAGAACTCACCGCCCTCTGAGCTCTCGCTGTCACTCCTCTCTTCCCTGACGTCTTGTTTCTCAGAGGTCCGGCTGTCCTTGTGGTGAGCTCTGTTTGTGGTGACAACCATCAGCCCTTTGGGCTTTCGACCCCTCTTCCGTGTCACGGTCTGACCAGTTGCCCAGTCCAGCTGCAGGTCTGCTGGATCAACAGCAAGAGAGGGAGTTAGGTTTTAGGGGGGCACTTAATGGATAACAAGTGTCTGCATATACAGTATCTGCTCCCTCTGTACTCACCTTTTCTTCCTTGTCTGCAGTGACTGTTGGAGGCGTCTTCCTCACCAGGGGTCCGTCTGCAGTGCAGCATGTCCGCCGATGGTGCGCCGCGCTGGGCCACAGCCTTCTGCTTCAGCTGGGTCGCCCGCCTGGCCAGCCTGGAGCTCAGGGAGCTGGGCCGACCTCTGTGCTTACAGTGGGCTTTCATCTGTAGACGGGGAGCGGAACAGCTCATTATTGACTCATTTTTGCTAATTGACATATCCAGGAAAATTAAAAAAATGTATTAAAAAAGACTGGATGAGGACAGACTGCAGAGAGAGACCAACCTGTGCAGAGCTGAGGCTGTTGAAGCCGTGATTGGGAAAATTGTTTCCGGCTTTTTCCTCCAGTAAATTCAGCCCCTGTCTGAAAAACATAAGAACACTGCAGAGGCTTAAATGAGAATTTATCATGTAAAACAGATCACAGAATCAAACTGATTGCACATTTCTTCCCTTTCAAGAATGATTTTCTTTACATCTCTACTCTCTTTCTAGTTTCACCTCCCTCTCATTCATTGTCTCGCTCTTCCCCCACTCTTCCTCACAGTCTCATAACTTTGATGAGGTAAGACACAGTCTCTGCCGACCGTCGGCACAGCTTAATGGCAAACACAGAAATATTCAGCGGCCGTGCGAATATGAAACTCTGCTGAATCACCACATGAAAGGCTAAGACTGATCTAATGTGTAGGATAGTGGAGAAGAGACAGAGGGAGGAGGAGAAGAGTTGAGGGGGAAGGGAAAGAGACAGAGAGAGAGATGAAGCAGTCTCGGGGGAGTCTGTCCGTTGACCGGAGCTTCGGGGCGCGATCGATAAACACTAACCTCTATTGAACACTACTCCTCCCTTCCTCCCTTCCTCCCTCTCTCTCTCTCTGTCATTCCTTCATTGTATGCATGCTCTCTCACACCACAGGCAGGCCAACACACACACACACACACACACACACACACACACAGCAGCTCACACACTCCGTTAACAGCTGGTGTCTGAGGCAGGTGAATCCTATATTCCCACAGAGGGAAGGTTTGGCTCTCAGCATCTCCGCTCCCAAGAGAGGAGGGAGGAGAGGTAGGAGAGAAAAGAGAGGAAGGAGTAGAAGGAGATGAGCTAGAGAGGAGAGGAAAAAGAAAGGAAAATATCTATCTATCAAAAATAAATTGTGCAGAAATTCTTGAAGCTCTGTCAATCCATCAAAACCAAATGTGTCTGTTGCAACCCTCCCCTGTCTGATAGTTGACCTCTGACCCTCTGAGCTTCTAAGCCACAAAGTTCCCCTCATGTCACGTCCTCAACAACGGTACGATTAGTGTACATGCACATTCTGTCTGGATGGTTTGGAAATATTGATACTACAACATTGAATTATATTTTAAACAATTTGGGGACGGCCCTTTACTCCTTTAATATCCCAATGCCCCAGTGCACAGGTACATAAAGGGATCATGTTACAAATGTGGTTGTTGAAGAACTTCGGCTTGCACAGAGCGCTGACCCCGACTCAGTCCAACACCTTTGCGACGAATGAGGGTGCCGCCTGTCAGTCGGGCCTCAGGGCGTCAGCAAGCTTCAAATGCAGTGCTTTTCGGATCACTGACCAGCGGCTGAAACCACCTCCTCCAACACCTTTCACGTGATGCAACACTGCATCCG